>LTAE01001646.1:39443-53689 GCA_001647135.1 Pontederia paniculata | reverse complement strand
ATAGAAAGTAAATAAGCAAGCAAATCAATTGATATAAAATTAAATAATTAAGCAATATTCAAACAATTTCACAATTACTATTAAAAATAAATAAGTAAGCAAATCATTACACTAAAAAATTAAATAGCTTCAAATAACATGTAACATTAAAATGAAAATAATTACGCTAAACATTTATGACATAAATGTTAATAACATAAATAAAACAATCAATATTAAATTAATGCATTAAATTACACAAATAGAATCAACATGAATAAAAGTTTAAACTAACAAATATTAAATAAACAAGAATTAATATAATTATTTTATTAAAAAAATGGGGTTGAGCCCCTGCGCCACCCCTGCGCGACCGCGCTCAAGGGCTGAGGCTCCGCGCGAGGTCGCGCAGGGTCCGTCAGCGACCCTGTGTGCCGCCAATAAATAGAGAAGAAGTTACCTTTTCTTGTGCCGGAGAAAACAAACACCGCCTGAGAAGAAGGAGAAGTCGGAGAAGAAGAACCAGCAGTAGGCGCGGAAATCGTGAGCGGGATAAGAGAAGGGGGAACCCCATTTATTTCCATTTTTCGACGGATTTTCTGAGGGACAACATCCCTCAGAAAATTTCTGACATTAATTGACAGACGCGGTCACGGGTGGCGGGTCACAGGTGTGGGGGGGTCACGGGGGATTTATTTTCTGACGGGTAAAAACCCATCAGAATTTCTGACGGGCCAACGACGACCCATCAGAAATTCTGACGGGAGTGTCACCCGTCAGAAAATCTCCCTCGTGACTGGTCACGGGCTGTGAGCCACGGGTGATCACGGGTGAAATCTTCTGACGGGAAAATTGCTCGTCACCCGTCAGAATTTTTGACGGAAAAATAGCCCGTCAGAAAATTTCTAACGAGTTGGAATACCTGTCAGAAAATTTTTGACGGGTCGAGTCGTCCGTCAGAAACTCTGACGGGTATTCGTACCCGTCAGAATTTCTGAGGGTTAAGATTTTTCCTCAGAAATATTAGTAGGTATTTCTGAGGGAATATGTTTTGTCAAAATTTTCGGTAAGAAAATTGAAGTTTTCTTGTAGTGGCTCCAGAGATAGAAAGTTAATTACAAAGCTTCCATTTATTTAATCTAACTCATCTTAGTCCAATGTACATATAATTAATGTTTATCCTCAATCTAAACTCAAACAGCTTTTTTTATGATCTTGTTGAGTTTTGATACCTTAACTTTTAAATGTAGGTTGAAGTTTGAAAGAAACATAAACTATTTTTCGTTTCTTTATATTAGATCAATATCCTTCATCTCTAATAGAAAAATATNATATATATATATATATATGTATATGTATATATGTAAAAGTCTTGAATATATATAAATTTAGGAAAAATCAAGAATGGCTGAATATTAGGTTATACCCTGATTTTTGGTGAGAAATAAGTATACAATATGAACATAACTGTACTGGGGAACCTCGAATACTAGCCTGATATTATATTATGAAAATGTATAGTTATATTATGATGATAAGGGTACCACTCTAAAAATTACTACTGCCACTCTTCTTATTAGTTATGGACAATTTTATCCTTATCAAATAGAAATGAGTGGTTTATAGTATTTTTTTTGGAGATAATGCCACTATGAAGATAATTGTGATTTAGTGGAATTGAATTTCCGAGTTGAAGGCATGAGTACTAGTAGCTTCACATTCTGAGTTTTGTGTAAATTCATTCTTGGGAGAAATTCTTTACTTACTCGGGTTGGGTTATTTAAGTGCTAAATTATTTTAGTTCTGCATCATCACTTTTATTATGAAATGTTCACTCCAAAAAAGTATATATATATATAGTGTAAACTCGATACACTACACACTAAAATTATGATATGAGTATTCTTCTTTTAAAAAGTGAAATTTACTATTCGTCCACATCTTAAAATGAAAATGTATAGGTAAAATGCACTTACAGCGAGCGAATCTGGATCGTTGACAAAAATATATACGGTTGATCTTATAAATAAAGAACTGGATAATCTCAATCGTCTTTTGTTCAGCAATGGTAAACTTGAATTTGGGATAAAAATTGACAGAGATTTCTATACGTTTAGATTTTATGAAAAGAAACACATGATATCGAATGATGAGTTAAAATATGTTTGGATTTCATGTCGGTTGATTTTTCGATCCAAGAATATATGTGTATATATATATATATATATTACAAGAAATCCTAATAAGACTTAGTAGTGTTATTTATTAGGTCCAATGTTTATTGATTTATTTGGAGACAACTGATCCGACGAGATCGAGTGTAGCAGAGGTAAGTAAAATTTCATGATTTCATATTATTTATCTCTTAGTTCTTATAAGTAATTTAATTAATAAATATATGTGTTACATGATAATTATAAATTCATACTCAAGTCTAATAATTTATATGATCATTACATAATTTTTCATGTGTCGTATATGATTTTATATCTTTGTTGTCACGTAATCCACTACTGAATCTTGACATTAAATGACTTAATTTATGAACTGATTATATGATTCATCTTTGATTTGAATGCTTAAAGATTTTTTTAGTTCTCCCCTAATTGACATGACCATGATTAGATATCATTAATAAACTCTTTTTATGTTCCTCTAATGTTTCATCTGAGTTAATAAGCATAAAGTAATTGTATGATGATACAAATATCATACGATCTAATATGAACCTCGATCATTATTGAATATTACAATGGTTCCTATATCATGTCTTTTCATGAACTCTAATTATTATATTATTCATATCGTGATGACGTTCAATTTATAAGAATTTATATGAATCTTGAGTATTATCGATTTATATCATGATGATGTCTATATCATAAGACTTTATATGAATCATGTTCATTATCAATTCATTTTATTATGATGTTAACATTATAAGATTTTATATGAATCCTCATCATTACATATTTATATTATGATGATATTTATATTATAAAACTTTATATGATCGTGACATTATTGGTCTGCAGTGTGATGTTACATATGTTATGAAATTTTATATGAATCATTATTATTGTTGGTTCATAATATAATTTATGTACTTTATTACTTGCCCTATGATATATTATGAATTATATGCACGATAAAGAACACGAGATTTAATAAATAAGTTGTCATTGTGTGTTGATTGTCTGTAGTAAAGTAGAGTCATGCTATGATGATGATGTTAGGGACTAATAGGGTAGCTATAGACTGCATGGACTGCTCCCCTTTATGCAATAAAAAGGAATCATGAGCATCCTTCTTCTAAAAGAGCATCATCGTAGTTTGTACATCAATTACTAACATTTAACAGTTCATAGTCTAGCAAACCTAATGATGAACATTCCATTTCAAACTCATCAAAGTTATTAAATATAATGAAAAACATAAACAAAGAGACAAACATCAATGATGAATTAAGCAATGATGAATTAAGCAATGATGAATTAAGCAATGATGATGATGATGATACAAGTTATACAATGATAATGGAAGTAAAGTACATGTGATTTAAGTTATGTAATGATGACGAACGTGAAATACATATGTGAGAAGCACTTTGATAAACTGATTTCATCTTTACCGACTCAATTAAGGTATTAGTGTTTGTTATATTAGACAAAAAATATCGCATTTTTTTCACTCAGTCAAATAATATTTGAAGCAGTTGGCTATGCCCCTTCTCGAATAGCTATTTTCGATATAATTTATCCAATAATGATGAAAGTAAAGTACATATTATATAAGTATGCAATATTGATGGAAGTAAAATATATATAACGAAAGTGATTCAATGATAATAAAGTAAAGTATGATATAATTTTAAAAACATGACATGATGTATTATCCACACTTTAACCATATTTTCATTTGATGTATGTTACTGATCTAAGAGCGATGTTATTTAACGATGATTGACAATAGTCACTACTCATCTTATTTCAGATGAATCTTTATTTGTTTATCATGATTAATCTATAATATGATGATGAGATATTTTATCATATTTTATATCGATATGTCATAATGTTGCTTATTTAGTTTTCGATTTGTTCACCTAGGCTATTGGGTCACGAGAGTACATCTTCTTTGCAATTCAATTATGCAGTAAATTGATGATGATGACACATGTGGCATAAGGTACCCGTGATGATGTTGAAGCCAATTATGCAGTAAATTGATGATGACAGCGCATGCGGCATAAGGTACTCGATGTTGAAGCATGTGGACAATAAAGTCTATTTCCTTTATTTGTCTTTATATGTCATTAAGTGATAATTTTTCATTGTGAATTCATTTGAACTTATATAATAGTTAGTAAGAGGTGGAACTTATATGTTGTAATGCATTTAAAACTTTTGTATATATCTTTCTAAGTCCATTTTGATTCAATCTATTACATTCTCTTCCAAAAAAAAATATATTCTTATTTGACTAGTCAAAGTTTATGTTACATAAGTATGTTTCTGTAGCGTTCCTCAGAGCGTATTCTACTTCGTATTTGGATGTGTTTGTGAAAGCATTACAAACGACTACAACGGCAAGCAACCATGAACCACGTCATACATGCATTAATGGATCAGGAATATACACCGCAAGAAAAATGTCATTTTGTGAGCAAATATTCGCCGCTAATTTGCTCTATTATTACGACAAAATAACGAGAACTTCACAAGCAAATTAGTTAATGATATTAGCAAGCAAATTTGTAGCCAAGTAGCGAGCAAAAATATTTGCTCGCTAATACAGACCAAACTATAAGGTTGTTTACGAGCAAACACTACTTGTTATAAATAATAATAATAATAATAATAATAATAATAATAATAATAATAATAATAATAATAATAATAATAATAATAATAATAATAAAACTAGGCGTTCAATTTAGCAAGCAAATTAGCGAGCAAACATTTCTCGCCAAAAAAAATATTAATATACCAAGTTTAATATAACGAGCAAACTTTGCTCGCTAAACTACTCGCTAGTCCCGAACAAAATCAGACCCCCCTTTGATTATTCCCCTGAGGCTCATTGTTGGTTTCTCTCTCCGGCTGCTGTTGCTCGAAACCCTCGTCGCTCCTTCCTTCTCCGGATCGCAAACACCGATAAACAACTCTCTCCTTCCTTCTACCCTCTATCTTTCTACTCCCTCTCTAATCGCCTCCTACGACACATCTAGGGCTAGTGCCCGCATGCCGGAGAGCGTGCAAGGATGCCCCCGCACGCGGAGGCAGGCCTTGCGCACACGTGAGGCTGCCGAAGCGCGCATGGAGACAAGCGATGCGTGCACAAGGATGCCGCAGCGCTCGCGGAGGCACCATGCGAGTCTGGCCTCGCGCGCGCGAGGCAGCCCATATGCACGCGGAGGCAGCCCCTGCGTGAGGCTGCCCATATGCACGCGGAGGCAGCCCCTACGGAGGCAGTCCTTGCTTGCGCAGAGGCAGACCCTGCGTGAGGTTGCCTCCGCGCACGCAAGGCTGCCTCCGGTCCCTGCGTGTCGCAGAGGCAGCCCCCGCGCGCCGCAAAGGCAGACCCGCCCACTTGCACTCCGCGGAGGCAAGCCTGCAATAGCCATTAAAATGTTTATCTAATTGCATGTTAACTATGCAAAAGTTGTAGTAAATTATAATATGTCTTCCATTTTTCCTTAAAAGCATTGTTTGTCTTCTATTTCGGGTTTTATGTGCCTTTAACCAAGATCATACAGTTTTCAAGCCTTTGATTCCTCATGAAGGGGCTTTACTTGGAGAGCGGGTGTCATTTTCTGGGTAAGTCCATAGTATAATTTGTTGAGCACTGTTGATGAATCTTTCTAGATTGCATGTGGCTAATTTAACATGTTCTTATAATATGATGGTTTGGATGGTGGTTCATTTTCAAAAGATGATGACATCTCAAAAGGAGTGATTATGCATGTGAACTAGTTTTCATTCTGTGTCAAAATTTTTTATTCATGTTAATATTCTTTCACTAAAATTGACATTTTTTTTAATTTTTCCAGAACTGCTTGTACAAAGTAGTGTACGAAATGATGTCATATTTTCTGAGTCTTGTAGAACTCCTTGTGAAGTTTTTTTTATATTTTATGGTACTGAACATTAGATCTTTTTTGTTAGAACCGTTTGTGCCTTTTTACTTGGTTATTTAATTGTATGAATTCTTTTCTATTTGAGAGATGTCTCTTAAGAATAATTATGTTACCTTATAATCCTTATCTGTTTCTTTTTTCCTTAATAATGAAAAATGTTTTTAGTTACTTATTTTTAGGATTTTATGACTTATGATTCTAGTGTAAGTTTAGGTTAAATGTAGCTATAAGTATTGCCTGAGTAATATATTTATCTTATAATAAATGGATGACACTATGAGATCTAGTTTGTTCAACATATAAAAAGTGATTAGTTTGTTCGACTAATATAATTTTTTTAATAGGTATGAAATAATGCAATTTTGGAGTTGCAAATTCAACATTTGAGTTATGGACCATAAAAAAGAGTGACAACTTATACGATATTTTTGCTAGTGGCTATAGGTTTCACACATAAAAGTATGGAAGAAATAAAACTACAATGAATAGTGGTATTTGTGTCCGTGGTTCTTTGTACGGTGAGAATGAGTTGGACTATTATGGAATTATCAAACAAATATTAGAGTTGTCATATCTAGGACAAAATATTATTTACATACTACGATGTCGGTAGTTTGATCCACAAAGTGGAGTTAAAATTGATCCAATATATTACTTTGTCGATGTTAAACATAAGTCCAAACTTAATTCGAATGATTCATTCATTTTGGTAGAGTAAGTATAACAAGTTTATTTCACCAAATATCTTTCACTTAGAAAAGGTGCCGACGAATGGTGGCAACATCCAAAGTAAAAAGTAGATTGTTCATTGAAGAAAAAAATGAATGACAAAGGCATGACGGCGACTGACGAGATGCTGCCACAATACGATTACTATGAAGATGATAATGTAATTAGAATGATAAATATTATTGATGACTGATGAGGATGAAACAACTATATTATTTGATGCAGATGGTCAAACGGAAGAGATTAACTTAAACGAGACACGTTCTTCATTAAACACAGAAGAGAACAATTATCGATGATGACAACAATAGTAACGATACAAATAGTGATGTAGATGAAGAAGAATTTGATTCATCATCAAGTACTTAAAGACATTTTTTTTCTTTTGATCATGAGTATTTATAATTTTTTACTTAATTGTAATTATATATTATATCTTTTTTTTTCAGGTTATGGCTACTCGTAGTAGAGGACATGATAGAGCTCATTCCATGTGTAGGACACATGAGCACGATGAGGCTCGCATATTTGACACTCCCACTCCTGGTAATTAAATAGTTATAATTGTATGTAATTTAACTTTTTATAGAGTTATGTTATTATTAATGTCTACATTATATCAGGGACTTCTTTATCACAACAACAATTAGTTGTAGGGCTAGAGCATTTGTCATATGGGGTCATTCCTCCTATTGGCATTATAGTTGATGACCCGATGAGGTAGTAAGTTCAATATTTTTTAATTTAAAATATATTTAAGTTTAAATCTCATATTTTTTACAAGACTACTTTCATGCGGGATGTGTTGTTAGAAACATCAACGATATCGTCGTTATACATCTTCCTATTGGCGCACCATCGTGTAAGCAAATTCCAACGGACTTGAGAGAAGTCGTATACATTGAGGTCAGTGTAAATATATATTTGAATATTCAACATACTTTTACTATCAAATAACTAATAATTTTTTCTTGCTAGGAAAAATTTAAATTTAAAGAAGGTCTCCCTGAGGTGACAATTAAAAAGCTATTTTCATCAGTTGCGAGCAAAATGTTAAGTGATATCCTATACAACTATTGTGAAGTTGCACTAAAATCAACTGATGAAGATATATTAGAACCAAAAATAATCCGCTATCAGAGATAGTTGGGGATGTTTGGGCTTGGTTATGTGAGCATTGGTAAATTGTAAAAAATCTAAAATATATTTTTATTTTCTTTTATTAGCAAAAACTAATGTTTTGTATTTTCTTCTTATTTGTAGGAATGATAATAAATGAAAGAAGCGATCGATGGCGGGTAAACAAAATAGAGCCATTATGCCTAAATCATCCAAGGACACAACAGGATCAGTGGAGTTTGTAAAGCATAAACAACGCATGGTAAGCCTGTTTTTAGTTACATACAAGTTTCATAATTAATGACATAACATTGCTTTTCTTTATTATAGGAGCATGAGAGCCAAAGTTAAATTAATTATCGAGATTTGTATAAGAAAATGCACACTAGTAAGAAGATCAATAATCTGATCCCAGGAGCAGATCATGTTTTGGTACGTTTTATTAAGCTTTTGCACTTTTTTATTCCATCAATTGTTTATTTTCATAAAAAAATATTACTAATGCAAAGCGATGTCAGTTATCACAATTTGCAGGATTGTTATGATTTGCTTATCAGAGAGAAGTATGCATTCTCACATCCTCCTGAGTTTGATGCAACAATATGACATGAAGTCGCAGGAATTACTATCGCATGTAGATTTCGTGGTATAGGACCATTGCCATCTTCCATGGTGAGCGTTGCTTCTGTTTCTAGCCCTGCATTTGGTTCAACCACCGTCTCCCATCCTTTCATTGAAGATATAATAAATGTAGTTGATAATCACATAGATGTTCGTAAAAAGTCAATGATGGATGATTACTTTCAACATTTTTGTGATAAGGTTGATGAATCATTTACATAACATCGTGATCGTGATGAGAATGATTAGGATGATTATGTATTTTATGTTTGAGTATTTCAATAATTTTGTTATGTTTCGAGTGTGATGTTGCTAGACTGTGATGCATTTGATACATTATATATTATCTGATTGTGATGTTTACGTTATATGTTATGTGATTGTTATTTCGTATTATTTAATTAGATGTGTATCAAGTAATTGGATTATATTACAATGTATAATATGTTTTATACTATTTTTTTATTATTTTTTAAAAAAAGTTAAATTAGCGAGCAAATATTGACGAATCAGCGAGCAAATACCGGCGAATCATTGAGCAAAATAACAAGCACATAGCTGTCAATTAGCGAGCGATTAGCGAGTAATTTGCCGAGCACTTTAGCGAGCAACTAGCTACCAGTTAGCGAGCAAACTACGAGCAACAATTTTTTTTATTTTTTTTTAAAAAACACATTTTAACGATCGAACAAGGAGCATATTGTGACTATTTAGCTAGCAAATAGCTGTCAATTTGTGAGCAAATAGCGAGCAAACATATGATTTTTTTAAAAAAATTATATAAAAAATTCATTTTAATGGTCAAATTGCGAGCATGTGTGAGTAATCAACGAACAATTGCAGATCTTTCGTCGACAATTGCTCGCTAATTGGTCGAATAAAAATTAGCGAGCAAATTCCGAAGACGACTTTGCTCGCTAATTGAGGATTTTCTTGTATTGATATATTGTCTATATGTTTGTCTAATAGTAACGTGCGCTATATATATATATATATATATATATATATATAAATATATATATATGTATGAAAAAATGATTGTGCAGCTCAGTTTTAAGCTGTAAATTGCAGCATGGTTCTCAGCCCGTCGATCTCGTGGAGATTAAGTTGTCGGTGATCAAGGAAGGGATTAAGGAAAGCTGATCGAGATGGAGTGGCTTATATGACTGATTAACGAAGGGATTAAGAGAGTCACGTATTCAGCATACATCGGAACAATAAGGGAATGGCTTATTGCTGATGAAGTTGTTGCAGAACCGAAATCTAATCACGGTGAGGTTGGGCGGTGCATTGATTGCAACAAGGTTGATCGCTGCCAAGCTGGGCTGTGTGATGTACATTGATCGTGACGATGTTCAAGTTGCATATTTGATTTTTTTAATGCTTTAATTCTCGAGGATGAAAGCAAATGGAATTACTCAATGCATATTAAGAGTTTGGAAACAAATATAAATATAGAGCTCGCATTCTCCGGAGAAGAAATAAAAAACTAGAGCTTTGACATCAAACTTCAAAAATATTTATCAATATAAATTAATTGACTTTTAATGACTTTACCATTTCAGAGTGTTGCAAACAATTTTTTACAAGCAGCCTGCACAACTTTTTCAAAAGATTATGCACGCACTTGTGTCAAAAAGAAGAACAAATGCCAGTAGCACATAGTAGGCAATACAAAACATAAATGATAACTGAAACTATCAATCCATCATAAACAGTTTTCTTATTCATCTTATTTTTTCACAATGATTCTAGACTCTCGATCCCTCATTACTTGTAAAGAAGAATAAATAAAAATAATGACTTTACAATCCTCCTCCAGACCATTATGATAGCCTCTGTATCACCCTCATTAACCCTCTCCTCTCAGTCCTCCTCCACGAAGGATTCTCCAAAAAATCAAAAAAAATGTAAATGAAAGAAAAAGGAGCAAACCAGGCATGGAATTCACAAGAGCGGTAATTAACCAAATTACAGGATGTAATCATACATCTACTACAGCGTTGTTGTGATAGTTCACTCAAAACCTCTGCATGTGTGTTTAGGGCCTGTTTGGCATGTCAGCGTTTGAGAGCGTTTTGCTCTCAAACGCTAGTAATTCAAGCGTCCTTACCTCATAAAAAAATTAGTGGACAGCGTTTTTTTATCCTTGCCAAACAGGCCCTTAGTTGATCGATCGCTCAAGACCTCCTCACGGAGGCGGCCTAATTTTTTTTTCTTTTTGGCCTCTAGTTTCTAGTTTTGCACAAAGAGATCACAACGGTTGAATAAATTCAACCATTGAAATTGACGTTGTATGTTACAACGTTGTATATCCCCTTATCATAATTAGATACATGTATACATGATTAATTATTATTCTTAGTTGTCATATTCTTTCAATATTTTGAAATGTTTCTTTTTTTTTCCAAATAGTAACAATGTATGTATACATCTATAATGTTTTGTTATACTCAAACATTTTCATTTTTCTTAGATAATCAAAATGTAGGTACACAATTTATTCATTAAGATTAGTCAAATACTTGATTTATTTTAAAATAAATAATATGTGTAGACACAATTTATACTTCTTGTTTCGTGGACAAATTACATTCTAGAAATAAAAATGTCTACAAACACTACAAGAAAAGTTCATATTTGAGGCGGTCAAGACCCTCTCAAATATGTCTAAACCGCTTGAAATTTGACATTTGAGACGGTTAAGCGGCGAAAAACAGACGGTCACTAAAACGGTGGTTGCAAAGACCAACTGGGGCGGTCTCGGACCGTCCCAATTGGGGCGATCTTGGACCCTCTCATTCGAGAGGGTCTACCACCCCAAATTAAAAAAATAAAAAAAATATATTTTAAATTCACAGTTTAAAAAATACACATAAAGTAAGAAAGACGCACATAATATAGGAATCACAATTAATTCATATCACAATCTTATACAATTCTTTTTGTTAATTTGTGCTCCCCCTCGTTATTTTTTTGGGCTTCCCTCGACGTTGATTATCCTTCGATATTCCTTGATTTAGCGCCTCCAAGACCGCCCCATTTGAGAGGGTCGTTCAGACCCTCTCAAATATTTGGACGCAAATATCAATTTTTGTTGTTTAAACAAATATGTAAATAAACAGTGAAAATACTTTTCATCTATGTAGTTCTTAGCTAAAAGGGGTTCTTGAAAATAAATGAATTCTAGTAAAATTAAAATGGATAAAGGAGGTACCATCTTTTAAATTGGAATATGAGTTGTCATCTCAAAAGATAAATTAGCTTGGAGCAAAAAATACTTTTTGGTCAGTTGTAAAATTTAAACATGCATAGGGATGCCCACAAAATCAGAAATGAATTTAATTTATTGTAATTTATTTTGAATCAGTTAAAGTACCACTAACTCTGTCGAAACTTGAATGCTAATGGGTCGGCTACATGTTTGGATTTTTCAAACTTGATGAACCCAACTCCACGACCAAATCATTTTAAAAAATAATTTTGATTTAAGACTCAAATTTTCTTTAAAATTAAAGTATATTAAAATAAAAATAGTATATATCTTTAAAAATATTTATAGAAAATTGTTTCTTAAATATAAAAGAATACTAATTAATGAGAAATACTATACAAATGACAAAGTACAAATGATAAACCAATTCAATAGTCCATTCACTCTAAATTTTACCTGAGTTGACCTGACCAAAGTTAATCGAGTTAGATTTAGGTTTGGGTTGGATCTAATTCAATAGTCCATGCGTAATTCTTGTGCAATTAATTCCAATTGGCACCATTTAACACCTATACACCGATAAAAAACATTGTTAATTAGTTTTCAAGTAAAGTTCAAATTGATCTCTTTGAGTGAATATCATATTACAATGCTTTCAAACAAATAATCAACTTCATAAAGCATTAGAGACAAAGTGTGGCTTATGGGGGACGGCCATATTAATAATATGATAAGAATGCTAAACTATGAGCTATCAACTAACTTTAAAGCTCAAATAACCATATTTTTACTTGTTAACACTCCTTTTCATGTGAAACTGCTAATAACTTTGATCTAGTCAATCCATATGTGTGATAGCTAACAACTTTGGTCTAGTTAATCCACTACGTGAACTATTAAGAGCAAAAATTAATTGGATTTTGAATTAAAAATTATCGATCATGCTTTGATATCATAAATTCGAAGAGCTAATAATAATTCTAAAAGTTTAAGTCCTTAGAAAGAATATTATCTTTATCTTTATATTCTTAAGGGAGGAAGTAACATATTAATGATTAGGGTTATTTCCTTTTATTCCTTCAAACTATAACTTATTTCATCATCCAACCCGAACTATAGACTTATAATTTTTTATTCCTAAATTTATCTATATTTGACAAAAAAAATGATTATGTATGTCGTCGCTAATTTTTATGTCAAATTCAATTTTTTTATTAAATTATTTTTCTACCCTCAATTAAGTTTATATGAGTTTTAGTTTATTTTTTCAATTGTCATGTGCACAAACCCCATATGGATTATTTTCGATTGGTTCGGCCATTTTAATTGTGTGATTTAAGCTTAGGCAATCTCCGACATCTTTCACCATGATATAATCATCAACATCGATCTTCAGCCTACTCTGATTGTCTACGTCAACCCTAGAAATCTTATGTTAGGGGATACTATTTCCGATATCCTTTGACTTTCGAGAGAGATTCTCCTTGACCTTCGAATTCTGTGCTCTTTGGCTGCCATTATGACAACCACGACCAAGGTGGAAGGAGCAATTTTTTTTATTTTCGTAGACCCCTTTTTATGACCTCCTGATCCTCCTATAGATTAGGGATACCTTCCTCTTCCCTCACATCCTTCAAGCTCGGGTTCGACGAGTAGGGAGCGTAATAATTGTCAAAGGAATCAAAGGGGTTGACAAAATCCCAGATGGATACTGTTAGCGGCGAGGGTGATGGCGATGGATATCCATTGACGTCACCCACCATCATGGGGAAGCTTGGCGGTGACGAAGAGGGCCCATAAAAGGGAAGGCGACACCCATGCCACCGAGGATAGTACGACATGGGTAAGGATAGGAGTAAGTATTTACACTTTGGATGGTGTACAACATTGTCGATGTTGTAAGGGTATGCAACAATGACGGCTTTGATGCCAAATTAAATTATCTTTGGAATTTGTGGCAATCTGCACATAGTTGACTGACAGAGTGACAGATGGTGGTTGTGGGTCGGAGATGAAGAGTTTGAGCGAGCAGCGAAAGGTCATCATCACCATCTCCATCCTCATAATAGTGGAACTTCATTACGAGCCGAAGTGGGAGTTGCCTCTCATGACTCCTTTGGCTGTGGGGAACATGGGGGTGCCGATACATGAGTGGTCGTGGAGCAGGCAAGAGAGGGGAGGGGTCTCCCTGAGGGAGGGCCCGATGGGAGGGTGGCCGCCATGAGGAGGAACTCCTACATTCTCCTAGATCTCGCAAGAGAACAATGTCCTTCTCGTTGCGGTTTGCTCATGGTGTTGGCAGGTAGAGGAAAGAGATAATTATTAAAGGTAAATACTAAGTGAAACTAATTGAGGAAAGGTAATAAAAAAACTTAGATTTAATAAAAAGTTTAACTTTGACTGACGGAATGACCTTTTCATCAAACATGGACAAATTTAAGGATA
>LTAE01001646.1:0-27975 GCA_001647135.1 Pontederia paniculata | reverse complement strand
TGGCTGAAATTAGTATTTACAAAAAACTTCATTTATGTCGTTTATATATATTTGGCATGGATTTTAATTCGATGTGATATATTCTCCTCATTTTATATATAACTTTATTTCTATGTCCTAATTTTACTTGAATCATAGTTTTTCTTCTCCCAAACCATCTAATGTCTAGCTTGATGCCCTGATTCTCACCACAATATTCATTCTAGGGGATCATAGAATTATCTTGATATTCACGATGAGTTGAGAAGCTAACGAAACCTTACATACCAATATCCAATTGTTGGTTAGAAAAAATGTGTTAACTCAGAGGTCATAGTTCATGAGGTTCAAATTTTGAGGGCAATTAAGAGATTGTCGTTAAACAATTGTGTAGTAGGTTGGGATAGAGATCATTTAGACTTTGAGAGTCGTCTAAAGTGATCTATAGGAATATGAATCATTATTAATTAAACCTCCAAATCTTAATTTGCGAGAGAAAATGAGAGTTTGTGAATATAGGCCATACGAGAGTGGATTATTTTTTATGTGGATTTCTAACTATTTTTCTATGGAATTTATTGAATAGATATAGGAATGAGTTTGAACACATTTCCTATGTTCTCATATTCTCGTTTCTTACTCCTCTTCAACTTTTTCTTTGAATTTTATGAAAATTAATAAAATTCAAAAACAATATTTATTTTCATTCAATATCACTTTCCTTTGTTACATTTGAAACTTATATTGTCTCATTCGATTTTGTTTTATTTGAATAATAAGTTTAGTGAATTAAATTTGATTTCCTACATATTCAAATAAATGTTGTGCACTTGTAGTTGTATTTGTGTGTTAAAAAAATTCTTTGTCTCTGAAAACATATTTTCACATTATATGAAAGTGAAGCTAGGTACTTCCTCGATTTGAATATGTTAATTGTGATTTTTTTCATCTTGTGAATTTGATTAAAATTTTATATATGGATTCCATAGCACAAGACAATTTCGCACCATAATGTATCAATCATTCAACTTCTGGTTTGTTCATTTTTTATTAGAGTGAAAGAAAACTAAATATATAATTGCATGTTGTAAAACACATTTTGTATGATCAATCTATTCTCAACATGTCGATCTCAGAATGTGGAATATGCGCTTAATGGAATTAGCATGGATACATATCCCATAAAAATAATTTGTATTCTAACCCTATAGAAGTTTGAGGTCCAAGGATTGATTCTATATAAAAAAATGATTATTCTTATTGATGGGACAAGTCTCTTCTTTTTCTCGTAAGTAAAAAAAAAACAATAATTTTTATCAATGAAAAGTCCTAGATTTCGATTTACTAAATGACATTAGTCATTAACTTTGATGTTCAATTTTTTTGGTTAGTAAGTTCGATCTTTTTTCAGCAACAACATTTACACCTCCCTATTTATTATTTTTTTTCTTCCTTATATAAATATGATAGAACAGTAATTTAAGATGGATTTGAAGTGAGTTAGTTTAGCAAAATTTTGAGTTAATTTTTCATATTTTGTCTAATCTAACAATCCATTTCTTATTCAATGACTAAAATAATAAATCATAAAATTGAATTAGTTAAATATTTAAACATTTATATTCTTCACTTAAAATCAATTTAGTTAGAGACAAATAATCTTAGAAATACCATTTTTAACATAGTAAAAATACTATTGATGCAACTTCATTCATAAAAAATGATTTATTAATAATGCATATAAAAAATAGCTATCTATTTTTGGAATATGGAATATAATTAGATTTTTGATATGGCCTAAGTTCGGAGAACATCATGAAGGTTGATATTTATCCATATGAGCATTATCTTTTTTTTGTTGAAGGGATTTCAAGTCCTGAGTTGAGCTAATTTCCATAAAAAATACTAATGTTAGTCAATCAAATGCAGTGGAGATGGATCAACTTAACTTCCACCAAATTAGAACTTTAAACATAAACGAACTAGCCCTTCTCCAATCAAGTCCAATTGACTAAAATAGTTGACTCACTTAAGCAATAATCATCATGTACTAATGCAAACGTACACAGAGAACACGTATAATAATTAGAATCACATGACTTTGCACTTTGATTCAACCATAATGAAAGAGCGATTAGATATTTGGGCATATAAACCTCAATTACATCATTTTTAGACTACAAAATGTTAATTATTTTATATCTTTTCACATAATGGTGCTTAATAAATATACTTAACAACGTTAAATATTCAACTGTTAAAGAGTTCATCATACAAAAGTAATGTTTGAACCTTGAGGTCGAGGGATGTGGGAGCCCTGCATTCAAGTTCTTATACAAACTTTTTTTCTCTCTTGTATTATGTCAGATGGATGCTAATAATCTTATATTACTAATTGATCTCTAAAATATGAAGGTTCCCCAAAAAAGCTATAGTCATAATAAAACACAACATATACAAATCATATTGTCAATGTAAGAAAAAAAAATCTTTGATTGAGTTTCTTGAACTTTATAATTTGAAAAGTGAGTATCAATTAAACAATTTGAATTCAATTTAGGTCATATTTGGTATTAATCAATCAGATTTATGCATAATCTATGCCAAAGTTAAAAAAATTGCATGCATGATGCTTTCCTATCATACAAATATTCATATCCGGAAGTTTGGTAAATTACAAATAATTCAAGGATAAGTATATTATAAGAAAAAAAATTCTCATATCATTATTATAATAAAATATGTCTTATTTGTTTCACCTCAAATTAAATGATATTACCTTTTTTAACCAATATTTATTGTAGATATATAATTGATAATATTATATGCGTGGTGCAAGACTAATATAATATATTTTATTATAATGATAATGCTGAATATCTACATTGATGCACTCTATCAATGGAATGAAAAAATGTAATTAATAAAAGTGCAAGAAAAGATGTTAAAAGTATGAAGAGGGTTACGGAGTTCATAGTTTAAAAACTATATGTGTAAATTGACCCGTGTATTTTTATGGAGACCTCCGTTGAACCAACAGGTGAATCAAATCCTTTTAAAGGTGGTCCAACGGATGGAGCTCAATTCGAACAAATTGGAATGGACCCGCCCGTTCGCAACACTTGAACATGAATGCCGCGTGTCGCCCAACCCATCAGCACAGTTTAAAGTCGGAGGATCTGGTGGCACCACAGGGGACAGCGACCCAAACCAATCACCGAACGAGGGTGATCGGTCTCTTATTCTCACGAGCTTTGACCTGACCCCACTTTCGTATCAGTAATTATACGCTTCCAGAGTCCGTATGGTCCCTCTCCCTATTTATTCCTTCCCAATGCGTAGAACTGCTGGAGGAGGTCCAGGAAGAAGAAGAACAGCTCTCTGCTCCCTAATGGCGACACGAGAAGCATAAAGTAATTGCAGGGAACGAGGGAGAGGGAGAGGGAGAGGGAGAGGTTTCAGCACAGTATTTGGATTGGAAGAGGGGAGAGAGATGTCTTTGGGTTATGCAGAGAAGCTTTCGTACCGGGAGGATGTGGGGAGAGTGGGCATGTCCGAGATCTTCGACCCGCCGGACGTTCTCCAGAGCAAGGTCAAGCTTTTTTCGTGTTCCTATTATCGTGAAATTGGCCATTGATGTTTAAAGATGTTGGCTAACTTTTGTAACACAGTAAATCCGCATGATTAGGGGGTTTTACAGTGGATTGTGGATTATAATCCTCGTGAGAAAGAAGAGGGATTTCGTGTTCTTTTATATATGCTTGTTTTTCTTTTCTTTCGGATTTTGGCGTAGGGATTTGGTATAATGGGGAGTAGAAGAAAAAACATGTGGGATTTCTTGGTTGGCCTTATGCAGAATCGAGGCATCGTTATTGGTTCAAAGTGGTATTCGCAGAGAGCTTTCTACAGATGTTACTTTGGAGATAGTTTTTGTGTTTTGCAGGTTGATTTACTAGTTTGTAAGATGAATCACTCTTTTGTTTCTTAGAGTCGAGACCATAAAAGGAACCAACTTTAGAGTTCTTCCCGCGTTAGAAGAAGAGAATGAGTATTGCGGCTTGTGTAATGAACACGATTGATGCTTGCTTCTCAACCAAGGTTTAGGTATGATGTTAGGTTAGTGTCCAATACTCCTGGAATATACCTTGATGTAAGCTGAATATGTAAGTTTAATCATTTTGATACTGCCTGTCTTCTTAAGGGCCTTTTACACCTTTGTTTCATTTGATAATGATATCCTAAAAAGCTGAATAGGGGGCAAGAATCTTTGTACAAATATAACTAAAAGAGTTTATTATTCTCTTTATTTTGTGTTTTCAGGCTCTGTGAGTATCTTGTGTTACGCGATTAATCTTGGACTGACAGCTAGGTTTCTTCATTAAAACATATGTTTTTTTTCCTACATTGATTACAGTTTCGTTTTGGGTGCACTTTTGTTTTATTTTAAATTTCATTAATGACTGTGGTTTTAGCATCTAATGTTCTTATCATTTTTCTGTCAAGGTATGTACTCATGATGAGACATATGATCGAGTTTTCTTTCTATAAGCTGTATAATTATATCCATCTTTGTGAATGCAGATTGAAGAGCTTGCCATGATGATTCAAAAGGTAATAATCATCAATATTTGTAATGGAATTTATCGTTGGATGCATTTATTTGAGATTTCCTTGGATGTTGAATTGTTATAAAATAATTCTTATTTGTTCAGAGTGCTTGCCTCTACTTTGCAGAGTAAAAACATGGTGGCATTTACAGGGGCAGGCATTTCGACTTCTTGTGGCATACCAGATTTTAGAGGACCAAAGGGTGTTTGGACTCTTCAGGTAAACCTACATTTTTAAGCTGACGGCAAAATTTCCTTTTCATCCTTTTATTTACATATAATGAATCAAAATATATCAGAAATTTGGATCTCAAGTGTACTTTCCTTTCATATTAGGTTAATTTTGTTTGGACAACAAACTAGGAGCTGAATGAACTGCATGAGCTTGTTAAGCTATGTATGGCTTGGTCACCGAATTGTCCTCCTAAAGTGTGCAACAGTCTATCTATTTTCTTCCCCCGAAAAAATTCATATGTAACCTGGTTTTCTTCCTGCTACTGTGCTACATGTTGTCGGCAGATGCCATTAATGCACATTTTGTTCCATTCCATGAGTGCATAAGTTTCTTTGCACAATTGAATGATGAATGCAGTATCTTTTCATACAAGAATTTCTACTTAATGATAAATATATTAATTCCTTCTGGTCAAGAAGAAAGTATCCATTAATTAGTAAGTGTGACATCCTAATTCACTTGGACGGATCAGCTATTTTACTCAAATTTGAACAATCTAGTTTGTATTCACTTCATGGTTTTTTACTCTTATAGAAAGTTCTCCACTGGTCAACCTGTATTATAGGCTTGTTGTACAACTCTGAATATTTCTGTTGATGCTGGTCTGTTTTCTTAATGTATATTAATTTTCTAGTTCTAAGCTGCAGCGTGCTGGTAAAGGATTGCCTGAGGCATCACTACCTTTTCATCGTGCCATGCCGAGTCTGACCCATATGGCTCTTGTTGAATTGGAAAGAGCGGGTATCCTGAAATTTGTCGTCAGTCAGGTTGGTTTAAATTAATATCACATAGTTAAGAATCTGTCTTCCAACCGGATCATGTTATAAATGTTCGTCTTCCTTTTCTCTCTCTTTCTCTCTTTCTCTCTCTCTCTATATATATAATGTAATATATGATACTATATATATTCTATATTTAAGGGCGAGCTTTGACGTAATATTTAAGTTTTTATGTGGTGACTGTGAGTTTATGGAAGACATGAACCTGTGAAAGCAAGGGTAGGCTGTGTATGTATATGTGCCTACCTTTCCCTACCCCTGTTAGTTGGCGAGTGCTAACTTATGGGATTTGATTTTTTTTTTATGTTGCTTACTGATTGTGTATCATGAATTCTTGATCATTGAATAGCATGCTTGCGTATTTCCTGCAAAACTTATTTTACAGAACGTTGATAGCCTTCATCTTCGATCTGGTATACCTAGAGAGAAGCTTGCTGAATTGCATGGGAATTCCTTCATGGAAATATGCCCTTCGTGTGGACTAGAGTATGTTTGATTATTTTCTCAACAATTTTGCACGGATAAGCTATCTTAATTCTTATGCTTTCTTTTTCAGCCTTTTCTAGCATCTGTAAGCCCAAAATTGTTGCTTGATATCACTTAACTCTCTCTCTGTTATACACATACTACTAAAAGATGTCAGACTTTAATTTATAATATTAACATAGTTTTATACTCTTGCTCCTCAAGGTTTGTTCGTGATTTTGAGATTGAGACTATTGGACTGAAGGAGACATCCAGACGGTGTTCAGAAAAAAAATGTGGTGCCAAACTTAGGGACACGGTTCTTGATTGGGAGGTATGGAACTTTTATTCTAATCAGTGATCACGATAGGAAATTTCAGTTATGTCAAAGATGTTTTGTATTTGGGTGTTTCTGAATTACCACAGCAGGTTTTCATGAATGCTGATAGCTGGAAAACTGTTGGTCTTTGAAATTAATCAGAACAAATTTTCAATCATTGCTAGATCAATGTTCATGGTCGACATAAGTCTGCTTATTTATAATTTCATAACTTGCAGGATGCTTTACCCCCTAAGGAAATGAATCTGGCAGAAGAACATTGCAGGACAGCTGATCTTGTGCTCTGTTTAGGGACTAGGTAAATACCATTCCAGAAAAGAAAATGTTGCTAATATTGGATCTTACATTACTGTGAGGCAACCATTTCTTCTGTTCCTACAATTCAAGTAAGGTTGTCTTCATATTAGCTTCATTTTTTTTCGTATGGCCAATGCTAACCTTTAATATATCTCGACTTCTGTATTGTGTTTTTGCATATCTCTTTTACAGTTTTGTAAACACTGAAAAGCTAAGATCAATAGATGATGACATGCATATATATAATGTAGTTTATGAGACTGTTAACCGTTGCTTAGCAGCATGGTTTAGCAGGAAAAGTTCCAGATGACGCAACAATATTCATTTTCACTCTTTTAGTATTATCTGAGGATCTATTATGATTTTTTGTGGTGAAAAATTATAGTGAACTTTTTTGTAAGAGTATCATGGGAGTAATACATACACGCTGTAGAGGGAAAATACAAGACAGTACGAACATATGATCTGAGCCTTCGGAGAAAGGAGGCGAGGAATCTTAATTTATATTTACTTTTTGTTTCTTCAAAGGATGACATTGGTAAAAGTAAATTTTTATGCATGGTTTTAATGTTTGATGAAAGTAAACTTTTTCTCATATGATCAAGTATTCTTCCCCTTATTCAATCTGAGACAAGGTACCCATGGCGCTATCAGTTCGTAGAATGCAATTAAAATGAATAGTTTTAAGTTTTAACGTTATCAGACTTTGCTTGTCTTTTCAATTTAATTTGGGAAAAGGAGAGGGACCGGACCATATACAAATTGCCTTCTCCATGCTTTCACAGGAGGTGATTTCTGTGGTTGAATCCGTAAGCTACAGTTTACTAAAAGATTTAACCATGGTATCAAGGCTTCCCCTCCTTGTTCTTCATTTTTTGTTATTGAATTAAAATGTTTGTGTCCTTTTCCTTTGTAGTTAATTATATGTTGTCCTTTGAGAACAAGGAAATATTTGCATATGCTATCTTGAAATCTTTTCTCGTGAATCTAACATTTATATGATTTCATATATATCCTTCTTTAGGTCCTATTAGACTTACCTTTAGGACTTTGAAGGCTGCATCAATTAACATGTGGTATTATCATTTGTCTTTGGAGGGAGATGTATACAATTTTAAGTAGGTTTTACTCTGTTCCGGAGATTCAAAAACCGATAATTTTCTTTGGATAACTCATAAATCCTGTATATGCATCCTCTAAAAACGATATTTTATGTGTCCAACGTACATTCAATGGTTTTGATAACTGCAATAACTTGTGTAACAAGGAGTAGATGCTCATAACTGATCTATTCTTATGTTTTATTGATAAATTTTTATTATTTAACACGATTCTCCAAAAAAGGAAATAATGAACTTAGGGTCTCAGTACCATGCTTATCACCTTACTCTTGCAGTTTGCAGATCACCCCTGCGTGCAACTTGCCTCTGAAATGCATCAGAAATGGTGGGAAGATTGTCATTGTAAATCTTCAGGTATATTTATATTATTCTTCTTGCCTGGCTCTATTTTGCAAAATTGAAACACTTTCTGGATTGAATTCTTTCTATGTTGGGTTCATTATCATCCCAATTATATACATGACTGCATATAGCTGTTTCAAATGATGAATCTCATTTGATTTAGATGACTGGGTACATGACTGCATATGGTCGATGTTCAAATTCCCCAATTCTTTAACCTGACTGTCAGGAGCAAGTCTCCTATTTTAACTTGAATTCTAGATTTATGTGACCACTCCTAAAATATTTGTTAGGAACAAACCTGAGAAACAGCAACTTGTGTACGACCCTTAAAAATCATATGCACAGACATGCATAGAAGTGTTGAGCCATTCAATTTTTATCAGAAAAATAAACTCACACTGTAAAGTACATATCCCATGGAGATGTTAGAATATGTTGAGATTCAGGCCTTTATTGTTACTGGTGATATATATGTGAAGCATCGGCTATGTGACTATATCTGATATGTGTTTCAGTTTCTCCATGTATTGTAGAACTTCGCTGTCAGTATGGTATTGTTAATGAAAGTTGTATAATCGATCATTGTAGCTATGATCTTAAAGATGCCTTCTTTTATTTATGTTCGAAAGGTAGCATTCCGCTTCTGTAGTGCTGCTGGATTTTAGTATTCAATTTCAGATGCCATGCAACATCCATGCATTTCACTTGCTGGTTTCAATCTCAAACTTCTCTTTGTGAAAAAAGTTGAAGCCAGTCTTACGGATGTGTTTCTTTTCTTTTACAGCCAACTCCAAAGGACAAAAAAGCTAGCTTGTTGATTCATGGTCTAGTAGATAAGGTTGGTTTTTTTTATTTTTTTCCCCTCGAAAAATTATGCTTATTTTGTGGTCCCTTTTATGAACATATTTGAAGCTGATTGGGATTTGTGATGCTGGGGGAAAAATTCATGTTTGAGATGAAACAATCTCTTTACCGGATTATCATTTGAACATATTCTTTTACCAATGGCATGATAATTGGTAATGTTTCAACACAATAGGCATGCTCTTCCAAACATGCATAGCAAATGTACCTTGTTGATATAGGTAATTTCTCCATCTAGAATTGCACAAAATGTGGGCATTGTGATGTGGTAGCCTTATGGATTTTGTAACTAACTACAAGTTTTGTGAAAAAAATGATAAAGTTCAAGGTGCCTTCTCTAATATGATCGCTTCACCGAGATCTTTTTGCAGGGTGTGCTTGTTGTTCGTGTTGACAGGTGGAAGAAGTCTATTTGATTTCAGATTCTATATTCATCCAAAACCAAAGCCATTTACACTTATAACCTAACTTTCCTTCTTTAGGTTATAATAACAGATGCTATTATCTTATGCCATATACATGCCCAAGTTCAAAGCACCTGTTGCTTTTTGTCTTTTGAGAATGTTACACATAATATGAACCAGTGTATATGGCATAATGTTCTGTTGACCAAAAAGCTACGTATTTTAAGCTGGGGTTAGTCTTTTCCGAGTTGCAACTATTATATTTAATCATAAATTATTAGAGCTCTGTTTTGTTATAAATACAATGATGATTTCCAGTGACCTGTTAGTCAATAGTGCATAGGAACGCGCTTTTATCATAATTGTTGATAGTTCAGAAAAATCTGAAGACATCGTTTTATTAGTATGCTGAGGTGTCCATATTTTATTGCTCTTCTAATGCATAGAGTTTAATTGTTTAAACAATTTTTTTTTCTTCCATGGTTCTAATGCTAATGTGGATTTTGAACAGGTCATTAGAGGTGTCATGCAGCTTCTTAGCCTCCGCATTCCACCATATATCCGCATTGATTTTATCCAGATCTCTCTTTCTCATTCATCAAAAAGTAAGACCAGCTTACTTCTCTTATATTACTGACTATTTCCCTGTGGACAATTGCTGGCACTTTGTTAATTGTAAGAGGCTTAAATGTATAGGTGTTTTCACAAAACTGAGTATAAACAAGGTGTGATTAGCAGGTGACACAAGGGAGATACAAAATAAAAAATCTTCCCCAGTACCTCCTAGATAATTGTTTAAATTCAAATATTTAAGAATATTTGGAGATATACAATAGTTATTTTTTGTGTTCTTCATTATGTCTTATTAGGCAAACGAGATGCTATGTTGAACATATGTAACAAACTCAGTCAATCAATGATGACTATGTTGATGGGTTAATGAACATCATGGTATGATCTGATTTAAATACTTTTGAATATGTTTAAATGAATTGAAATGCCATTTTTTATCACTTATTGGGTTTAGTTTTATTATAGGGCTCATGCGTTATTGGTAGGAATATATATGGTAGGGCTGTTTTAGAATCTCACTAAATTTGTTCTTGCATGTTGAGTTGAGAAACTGCGTTATGGCAGATGGTGTATGAGGCTTGTAAAAGATAAGAACTTAAAATATAGTTTCATGAAACAGATTTATTGCTTTCATTTTCTTATATCCATTCTACTTCCTGAGATTGCAGAGCATTCTTACGTGAAATGGACGCTGAGAATTATGAGCGTACAAGGACCAAAAGCTCCATTGCCTTTTCTCAAGTCAGTTGAGGTATTGGTTGGATGCCTATGCATGTAGAATCAGAATACTCTAGAATCTTTTTCCGTCATTTCCTTGTACTATTCATCTCTTTCTGTTTCTTTAGTGGGAAAAAATGACAGTCAAGATATGCAGAGTCATCCAAAAATGAATGAAATAACACAAGTTTTAATTTCATTTGCCTTTTTTTTCTAGGAACCTCAATGTCATTTGACAAAGTATGTTATTCAATACAAGTGGTCATATGTACAAACATCCTTGAATAAGGAGCATAAACAATTGAAGATAATGCCAGTAACTAGTTTTACACAATTGGTGTTTCCTGACTGTCTATGATCAAACTCATAGGAGTTCATTATTCATACTCATGATATTTATCTCATTTTTCAACATTCTTTTCGAAAAAAAATAACATCCTCAGTTTAGTTTGGTAGAACTTTGTACTGTCAGTTCAATCTTAATGATTTCCTTCTTTTCTTTGCTTCTTTTGTGTTAAAGCAGAAAGTTTCATTCTGCTCTTTATCTGATTTTGATTATGTGAGCCTTGGGAGCAATATTCTTTAAATGATTACATTGTTATCACTAAGCCTAAAATATATTTCTTTAGGCATCCTGTGGGATTTATTTACCACTGCAGACTCATCAGCTTATTCCTTTTCAAATATTTTAACCTAGATTTCGTTTCCTGATCGCCCGGATCTGAAGGCTGCCTTCTTACACGAGCAGCCTTTCCGTTTGAAAAGGTAACTTGCGATTGATTTAAACATATATTTTTGGCATCATTCTTCATGATGACCTCCTTTATTCTCCCACTCTACTCTTCTAGGATGACAACAAGAAGAAAGCCTTTCAAGATACAGTTAATGTTCCATTTCAGTGATGGATGTGGCTGTCCATATACCTCAATTGAGTGGCCTATTGATTTTCGGGTGAGATCTTTTGTTAATCTGAAGAACCCTTTTCTGTTTAACTATGATGATCTTACATGCCGTACCTTCTACGAGAATGCAAATAATTTGGGTTGAATACTAAAGAGAACTCAATCATGCTCAAACTTCCACAATTAGATACTTCTTCGGATATTGTCGTATGAAAGGTTACTTCAACTGCTTCTTGGTGTAAGCAGGTTACCAAAGACAGCTACATCCGTGACAAGAAAGCCATACTCCAAGATCTAAGGAATGCAGCAGAAGTGGAATCTTGCTGTGGGAAACATGCTGTTCTGGAAGAAAAGGTGGAGCCCAAGTCTGATGTCATAATCAGTGCTGTCGTGACGAATATCCATAGGTATGACATAGATGAGTTGAAGAGGCCGGATGGAGCAGACAGCGCAATTTCTTTGATCAAAAGGTGCAATGATGGTATAAATGCGTATCCAACTTCTCGAAAGCGAGTGAAGTCATCCTGAGCACATGGGACCTTTGGTTTTTAACTACTGGATCATCTGTAGGTGGAATATGCCAATAGTTTAACACTAAAATAGTTGTCTGATTTTTTTGATATTAAACAGTGTCAGATAGTCTTGGAGATTACTCAGACAAAACATGGTGAATTTTGTATTCCAACACCCAATCTCTAACTATAGGAAAAGAAGGTTAGGAATTCTTATTCACGGTGCATAGCGGACCTAACAGGATGCATGTACTACTTAACTGGATGGGGTATTAATCAGAGTACCTCGTCATGCTGTAATGCTGTTGCACCACTGTCATCTAAGTCTGTTATTAAATGAGTTTAGTATAATGGAGGTCTATTCGAATGAGTGATGTCATGATGACTATTGAATCTTGATGTAAGTAGGGCCTTTCAAATTATCCTCTTAGCCTTTTCTTGTAAAATTTTGGTAGGTGTCCGTCCATCTGATGATTATTGACACACACCTGAGTATTCACGCTGCCTTAGTTTTCATGTTGAAAAATATGTACTAAGTTACATATTTTTCATATCTACTTTTTGAAAAATGTAACAGTGCATCCTTCTTCTCAGAACTAATCTAATTGGATAGCCTTGTAGACGACAGTTTTCAGCTAAGAATTTTTTTTTGCATTAAAATACTTCTTGATACACATCATTATACATACGATATGAGTTTCATGGATTTTTCTTCAATGTGTACTTTCTGGCGAAACAAATTGTGTAGCGTTTTTGAACTTTCAATCATCTTCATGTATTTTTGTTGATCACTCAACACATTTGCTTTCTCTCTCCGCCATTTTACTTGGAAGAAGAAACTAAAAAGACATTTTTTTACTGTGGCAATCCACACCCGTATCCATGGATATTATCATTTGACCAATCCGATATTTCTTGACCAATCCGATATTTCAGTTTCATGGAACAATTTTTTTTTGATCAAATTCGACAACTCTAAAATTAAAATTCGGGGTGCTACTAGCTCATTGGGACATCTCATTATCTATGTCATTCAAATTTAATTACAAAAATCTGTTTCTAAAACTATATAATACAAGTAATTTTTATTTAAGATGTTTGATAAATATGTTTTAGATCATCAGTTCATCTCCATATCAATCAAAAGAATTTTCCAAAAAAAAATTCACAACTACTGAGAGATCATTTATGTGCTTCAATGTTTTCTCGGTTGCAACTTACAAAGGAAAGTCCATTTGCACATTTTTTTGGCCATTACAACATTGATTTAAATCGCTAGTCCAATTAGAAGTTGGTGGTACTTCAATTATTTCATTCTGGATATTCTTGTCTTCATCTCTAATTTTTGCTGTTGACACTACGCAAAAGCAAGCTGAGCTCAAGATAACTTTAAAATATATAAATGGTCACTTCACTTTACTTTTGTTATATCAATATGGTCATTAAAATTTATTTTATAAGATGTATATCCAACTTTAAAATCTTTCATACAATCTTTACTGTCATTTTGAAATTAATGAAAGTTGAATGACCATTTGTATAATTTACTTTTGATATGAAAAACAATGATATAAAACTAGTACCTAGGTCTACCTTCTTGTTCACTTGTTTCAAAATGTAAGAAATCGATGATTTGACGATCTAATTATGATTAATAATCCGTATCAGTATATTACAAATTCTAGCCTATTTATTTAATGTGACTATTATTATGATTAATAATATATTATCATAATGATCTATTTAAAAATATATACTAGCTGTTTTATAAATATATTTACTTATACTTCAAGAGCTTATAAACTTTCAAGCATAGCAACGAATATTTATTTGCATTAAATTTTAATGTTAGCATAAAAATGGTAGTTAAAGTACCTATGTATAAGTGCTTGTGAGAAGATTGTTGATAAGTTGTATTGCTAATATGCAATAAACTGATAAGTAATTACGTATTTGTATAGTAATAAAATAATAAGTCACGTGATGTTTGCTAATAAAATGAATGATAGTTTGTTTTATACTCACAACGTCTAAATGCGCTCTAAATATTATAATTTAATCATAATATAAAAGTAAAAAAAAATGATGATAAAGATTAAAATACACACATATCAAGTAAAACATAAGTATAAGGTGAATTCTCTTTAATTTATTATCATCCTCCACTATAAGTCGTGAGTAAATTGTGAGCCGTAAAAATAATATTAACCGAACACTCATAAAAGTGGTAATAAGCAAATTACCCTGACTTTAATCAGCCTAGTCAAACATGCAACACCTTACTTGTAATTTAATAAATAAATAAATGTTAATATTTATAATAGAGAACTAAATACCTGGGCGCGTTTATTGGATCGGCCCATTTAGTCTTGGATCGAGTTAGCAATTTAAATTTCGGCCTTTGGGGCCTTCATGATAAAATATGACAAATAATAGTAGTTAATTAATTAAAAAGAAGGCGACGCCACATTTCGTCATCACGAAGCGGTTCCAAAAATTTCAAATCTTTTCGCCCTCCCAAAACTTGGCCCTGGAAGAAGCCAAGAAATGGAAAACCTAATCCAGCTTCGTGCGATCGAACCCTAATCCGCGTTTTGCGTTACGCACTCGATCTATCTCCGGATCGGAGACGGGAAGGAAGAAGCCATGACGACGATGGAGCACCTCTTCATGCAGATCTTCGACCGGAGAAGGTGGATAGAGGAGCAGCTCCGGCAGCAGATCGACTCCTACGGTCAGTCCTTGGCCTGCAATGTCATCGCAGATGGCGGAAGGCCGCCTGAGTGGCTCCTGAACACGGGATCTGGAGCCTGTTGGTATCCCGAACCCAGAGGTGCGCGACCTTTACTCAGATTTGTGGTTCTTGGAACGCCCTCGCTGACGCTTAGTTTCCTGTAAAATTTGTTCTTTCGCGTGGATGTTGGGGGAGGGGATTTGATCGTTAGGTATTTATGCGTTTATAGATGTTCTTTTTTGTGTTACAAAAACGTATTTGTGATTCCGTTGTGTCTGTGCTGAGAAAGTTATCATTTTTGGCTCGTATGTTGGAGGGATTTCGGCGAAACTCTTTGCTATTTGTGATATATTTAGCTTGCTTTGATTGTGTTAGCTTGGGAATAGGATCCGGGCTCAGTACATCATCAAATTTTGCATTTTAGCTGGGGAACAGAATATAAGTGATCAAAGATAGTAATATAGATAAACATCCAGCTACGGGTGCTAGAAGCTTCAATTCTAAGTTCAGGTTGGCTGATTTTATCAAACCAGTTGAAAGACGGGGTTATTCAGCTATAGATAGTGAAGGCTAGTAGAAGCCAATAAAATGATTTCAGATACGCTCAAATAAAAACACTTTTTGTGGCTAAAAATCATCATATTTTGAGGGGTGAGAGAATTTTACAACGGAAATCTGGTAGTGATGGATTTCTAGTAATTCATGTGCTTCTAAGTGGGAATATATTGAAATTGTTTTCATCTCACAAATTATGCTGCACTTGCTGAACCCTCTGACTGAGGGTCCACAAGCAATGCCTTAATCACATGCTTTATTGTTTGCATATGTAGGCTTTTTTATGGCGGTTTGTTGTATCCATGTATGATTTTTCCTTTTTTATAGATGTTACGTTTTATCTTGTTCGCTCGAATTTTATTTTCTCATTGATAAACCATAAATCATAGAGGTTGACCGCGTTACAATTTGTTTCAGGGATTGCCCTCTCTCAGCCATGGGATGCCACTCCAAAAACAAATAACTGCATTCTCAACACGCTTCCACTAAAGAATACCGCTTTGTCATACTCCAATGCCTATGTTAATCATATCACAAACGATAATGTGCATATAGAGGACATAGATCGAGTGATGCCGAAAAGTCACCGAACAAATGATAAACGAGATCTTCATTTGGTGAGCACTGATGTTGCTGAGCCATTTAATGAATTTGATTCTTTTACTACAGTTCAACGGTCCAAATCAAGACAACGGGACCTGGAGAATCGTCTCAGTAATAAAACAGAAGATGCACATCTTGTCGAGACTACAGTTGAGCAATCTTCTGATAGAATGATGAGTTCCAAGTTTACCTCTACAAAATCTAACAATGCTAAAGAGTCATTGGGTTTTAGAAACTCAGACTGTTCCAATAGAGACACCATCAAAGCTGCTTTCAAAAGTCAGACCGCTCAAGATGTTGCAACTGTAAGTAGTATATCAAACTTAATTACATCAAAATCATCGACTGGAAATTGTTTGGCTAAATCAATAGATCAAACAGCCGTGGGGCATGCATTGGCAAGTCCAGTATCTGCAAGCCTGTCACGTGCTCATTTCGTGGTTATGGCAAAAGAACTTTCTTTTGATGATAATGAAGCATCTCATCCGAGTAAAAACCAATGTGATGCTTATCCTGGAGAGAAAGGACAAAGCTACAATTTCAAGGCCCTAGGTGGAGATTCCGTGCCTATGGAATCACTAAAGGATGATTCCTCCTGCAGAGATTCTGGCTTTGGTTCCTCACAAGCTATTCAACTCGTGGAGGATGTCTTTGATACTCAAGTTCCAAAGACCACAGGAATCGCCCAAATTTCAGTCCGAACCCCTTCACAGAATTTAGCACAAAAAGTAGACAATTTGCAATTCCATTCAAGATCTGATTCAGGAAATAAGATACTTCAAATACCTTCCCCCATTCCAAATTACATTGATTGTGGAACCTCATCAGAAAAGCAAAGTGGACAATGTCTACCAAATGTACTAACAAGCATATTAGGTAGAAGACAATCTGTGACTGCTTCCTTAGCAGATGATAACCCATCTGACAAACTTGAGCAGTGTGAATTGAAGATGGAGATAAGTGCTGCTCATCAAAAAGAGGCAGAAGATGGCAATTGTGGTATATCTGTCTCCATGGTTAAGACTGTTCAGTACATGAGAGATGAGCCATTCTGCAGAAATGCCGAAACTGTGCTTCATTCCTCATCAAGGCAGCTTCACAGTGGAGATGTTTCGCATGCTGCAGAAGCTACACATATGGAGAAAGCTCAAAGCATGCTATTGGGTCATGACAAGGCGAAAGATCAGCTATTAGCAATGGAAACAAAAACCAGTTGCCTATCTGGACCATGTAACAGTGGATACTCACATATCCCTCTCCAGTATGATTCATCGTTAACATCTGAAAGAGCACACACTGTCAGTTCATTGCCTGGGAGAAGGCACATAGAGGAATCAACTTCCAGTTATGTTCAGAGTACTGGTGCAATGACATTAACTGTGGAAACAGAAAAGATTTTGACAAAAGATGAAAAGACTGAGAATGTGGGTGTAAACGTTGTGAGTGAAACATGTGCCCCACTCTCATTAACTACTGATGCTGATAAGGATTATTCCCCAAGATTGGAGTGCGGACCTTTGATGAAAAGTTCTATTTCTACTCATTCAACTTCTGGTGCGTCTGGATCAGAATCCTGTTCCTTACCATGTTCAACTGATGCCAATGATGTTTTTGTACCCAAGCACGTGAATCATGCTGGCAATGAATATTTGTCTGTAAATTTCTTTGTCCAGGAATCTCCAAAATCTTCTGTAGTGGAGAATAAGGTAAAACAAACTGATTGTCATTCAACCCGACTTTCTGGATTCTGTGGGAGCTTTGATTCTGGGAAAGAAAATAAAATGATATCATCTTCTGCACTTCCAGAAACCACCAAGAAAAGTTTTTCTCAAGCCTCAGAAGAATGTACAGAGAAAGAAATGGGGCATATGGTGCCAAAATCAAAGAGTGAACCTACAAAGGCACGTTACTTCTTGAGAAGTTTGAATAGCAATGAGAAATCCATTTCCACTTCGAAATTGAATGCACTTCCAGAAATCACTAAGAAAAGTGATTCTCAAGCCTCAGAAGACTGTACAGAGAATGAAATGGAGCCGGTACCACTGAGTAATATAAACTCAAAGACTGAACCTTCAAAACCACGTTACTTCTTAAGAAGTTTGAGCAGCAATGATGAATCTGTTTCTACTTCAAAATTGAATGCATCCATCAGCGCACCTAGATCGATGCAATCATTTGGAATAATCAAACATTCATATGAGACATCATGGCCTAAAAGAAGAAAGATTGTGTATCACTCAAGTAATGTACTTGCCACATCTCCTAGGATGAGGGTTAATCAACACATGAATACTAATGTGGATGTTCAGTGCACAAGCAAAGAAAGTTCTGAAGCTACTTCAGCTGCTGAAGTTCAGATTCAGCTTTCTACCTATCAAACTGAGATGAATTCTGGGAGCCCTTTGGAAATTGTAGATCAAAGCATGAAGCGATGCCTGGGAGAGGTACTGGAATCATACTGAATCAATTTCATCATTCTCAATACCCAAAAGTCAGAAAATATCTTGCTAGTCATGTTTGGTAACCTATGCATTTTTATGAATGTATTCTTATCATGAGCATTCTTATGTATCAATTACATATATAAACTTTTATCCTGTTCAAATACTGGTTTTCATAGCAGGTGCCACTTACACTGAAGTCTACTTCTATTTTGAATAAGAATCCCATTCCAGTTCTGTGGTTGTTGTTTGTATTGAGTTCTTATTGAATGGTTGAAGCCTATGCATCATTTTTATTGTTGTGCCTATCACATGACACTCATAGTATTTGATCTTTTGGCAGGTGGCTTCTTGTCCAAGAAATGAAGACCAAACCGAAACTTTACAAGGTGTCACTTCTCCTCTGGTGGTGAAAAATATAAATACCTGCCCCCTGAATGAGATTAGAGTTGATGAATCAACTTCCAGCACAAGTGAAGAGCATTGCATTTCAGATGATTTTCATGATCTATCAGTTCCTGACAATGAATTGAATAATGTGGCATCAACAAGTTGCAATATCCAGTCTAGCGAGCAAACAAAGGTGTTTGATACACAGAACATTCCATATACATATGATCAGTCTAGGCTTTTGGAATGCAATGTTGATTTTGCGGTATCTTGTGATGAGACTATGCCAGAATTTGAAGGTTTTAGCATTGGAGTTTCACCAATTCGGGAGGAAGGTATCTTTTACAATTCTGACTCTAAGAGTCATGCCAATGAAGAAAAGTTTACAATTGATGAACTGAAAGCTTCTGCAAAGTTATTTTCTCCAAAGTCACGCCCTTCAGGGAAGTATAAAATCAATAAGCTTTCTGACATTTTCCGGTCACTACCCACTGGAATCTCAGAGCAAATTAACACAAAAAATATCCTCGATTTTGATGATGGCTGTGCTGAAAATAGCTGGAAACTTAAAGATCCTTGTGACTCTGGAATGGAATCAGCCATTTATAGTTCTTTTCCACAAATGTCTTCTTCCTTTAGTACACCATACACTGGTGCTAGATTTGCTTGGGAAGGCACTAAACTTCCTCTTACTCCAATTGAGAAGTCCAGTTTCAAGAAGGTTTCAGTTAGAAGTGATGATACAGAGAGAGTGGGTTCTGATTTAGAACTTGTATGCTTCCGCATTGACGAAGATACTTGCTCCGTTGAGGAGGATGAACATCTTGATGAAATAGATATCTCACAGTCGAATAAAATTTCAGGAGTAAAAGCGTCAACTAACCGGAAGCCACTTCTAGATGTTACAACATTTTATGAAAATATGCCAATTGTGGCTCCTCCTGCCAAGAAGTTTCTTGAAAGAGATAGTCTCGAAACTGTTGACACATCTACTTATTCAAGGGTTAAAATGAACAATCATTCAAGTTGGGCAAATGCTTCCACCTGCAAAAGAGATTCAAAAAGAGACGAGGAGAATCAGCTTATCTTGGATAATGGAGATAAAGACCTGAAAAAAGCTCAGTCCCTTCATCCCAGGTCAGTTAATTTAGAAATGAAGTCGAAAGCAGGTGAAAGAAATCAAAGCCAGGGAATCCCCAGTAAAGGCTGTAAACCTAAGAATATTGTGTCCAGCATAACTTCCTTCATCCCGTTAGTCCAAAAGAAGCAGCAAGTAACACCTGCTAAAGGTATTTTTTCCATTCCTTAACCTTTAAAATGTCAGGCAATTATATGGCATGCTATAATTCCTATCTTATGCTTTATGTATGGATGTATTCATCTCTTTGGATACTTGGTTTTAATACCTTGTAGTCGTCCTTCCTTTCCTAAAAAAAAAAGAAATCTCTTTAGTTACTTGGCGTAGGACTGTCCTGAGAATCTTTGCTACATGTGTTTCGCTCATAGTTAGACTCCATTTCTTTCATGTATCCACTTTATTTTTTCGAACTTCAATCTTTCTGTCTTTGCAAAATTAGAATAACTATGAAATTTAACTAGAGTTTGTGCATATTTTGTTGAACTGATTTGACTTGATACAGTTTTGCTTAATGACTTGCTTTATTTTATAAATTTCATTCCGAAAGCATCTGTTTTCAGGCAACAGAATTTTAGATGATACAATGGTAATATCTCATATTTTTGTTATTTAAAAAGTTGCTTGGACTTTAGTAGTTATGCCATTTATAGTGCAATCCTCTCATTGTGTAGTGCTTGCATAAGGCTACATTCTATTGAGGATCTTAGGAAGATTGGCATTACATTCCAATAGTTGATCTATTTTCTTCTTGTTCCAAATTAGTTTTGTATATACATGTAGATACATATATTTATGCATGTGCCCATAGATTTTTCATTTTCTCGATGATGATAGATTATCTCTCTCTACTGATAGTTGTAAGAGTATGTTGGCCTGTTTTGATGGATGGTTATTCATAAGTGGTGACTAAGGCAATAATATTTTACCTTGTAGGGAAGAAAGACATTAAAGTTAAAGCACTAGAGGCAGCAGAAGCTGCTAAGAAACTTGAAGAAAAGAAACAAAATGAACGTGAAATGAGGAAAGCAGCCTTAAAGCTTGAGCGTACAAGGTTGGAGCAAGAGAAACAACTCAAGCAAAAGCAGAAAGATGTGGAAAAGAAAAGAAAACAAGAAGATATGGCTGCCCGGAAGAGGCAGAGAGAAGAAGAACAACAGAAAGAAAAAGAGCGGAAAAGAAAGTGCACTGAAGAGTCCCGAAGGTTGCAAGTGGAGCAGGATACACAACTAAATTCCAAGAAGGATATGGGATTTTACCATCAAGGCACTGTAAGAGATTTCTCTGCTCATTGTGCCCATGTTTTGTTTTTTTTCTCTTTGTTTAATTTGAAAATGTTCACTGCGGCAGCATGAAGGCAAACAGAAAAAGGATATAGAAGTAGAGTCAAATCAACAACCAAAAGAAGTTAAGGGTCAAATTGCTGATGTAACCCATGCAGCAGAAGTAGGAACAAGCATCAGTAAGGTAACGCTAATTGATGGACACAAAAAAATATGATATTCATCATTTAGCTGCTCAGAATGATAATGTTTCCTAAGAAAGTAAGCCATTTTGTAAAATACAGTCATTAAAACTGAATGTTTGGTATAATGAATAAAATGATGAATTGGAATTATAGTTTAAACTTCATTTATTTTTTATACTCTTTTGACTTGCCTTTTATAGGGCATTGGTCTTTACTTAAATGTTAGTTGCTTCAAGAGTTGACCTTTGTTTCTATTTTGTTTTTGAAGGTGGTTAACGCCTTACCTGTTCTTAAAGTAGTTCAAGATAGGTTGTCAACTACGGAAGAAAATCAAGATCCACAGTCATATGAAATGTCCCCTTGCAAAGACTCTGATGATGATGAAGATGATGAAGAGGAAAGAATCCGTGGGAGGAAATATGTGCCTACATGGGCAAGGTAATCTCCTTTTTTTTGTGTCAAGGGGCAAGGTAATCTCTTTTTTTTGTGTCAAGGGGGCAAGGTAATCTTTATGCAATGCATGTTTATCACTTATGTTTCAAAATGGAAAACTTCTGTCAGTTTTCTGTTATAGAAGGATGTCAATAATATGTATTATATATGATGTTCTTGCAGATCATAAATATTAAACTTGCTTTGTAGCACTTAATCTCAGGGTTAAGACATTTCACATGTCTTACCCAAAAAAGATATTTGAACCTTTTTCCAGTTCCTGTCATTAAATTTTTTTGAAATTGTTTATTTGCAGAAGGGAATGCTTGCACAAAATCTTGCTTTCAAAGCTGCATTTAGACCCAACAGAGATTTTTTCTAGTAAAAGTTCTTTCAACTTAAGTGAAGGTAATTGTTGAAGATCCAAGAAAGAGTTACCATTTCCAGAAATATATTTGGCTTATCTAATCCATCTTAATGGCATCCTTAATGCCAATTCTGCAGTTCTGTGCCATCAGGTTGTGCGGCGGCCATTGTAAAAGTACTACTTGTACTTGGTCAAGTGTGGACAATCAGATAAGTTGTTTCCGAAGCGCCTAGATGAACCTCATGCTGGTCTACAGTTCAATCAGCTTTTGTTCATGACTCGTGAAATGAGTGTGATACTTTAGAAGTATGGAATTGGCACCTATCTCAATTTTATGGCTTAGAGTTTAGACTATGTTTTTCATTATTTTTGTATTCATGGTGTTTGCTGGGCAGATTGTTTAAAACAACAAAATTATAGAAGTATGGTGGATGGTATGTCTTCTCTCTCTATTAGGAATTTTCAGTTCCTTCATAGGCTACCTTTTCTTCTACTTGGCATGCTTACTTTCAGAAGGTTATTCTTCTTGCGTATGAGAACATGACGCATATGAGCCGTATAAAATATAAACTAATATTTTATATTAAAGTCTAACGAGAGATACTTCTTAACTGTCTGAAGCTCAGACACGGCGTTTGGGGGCTTCTTGTTGTACCAGCCTTCTCTAATTGAAGCCTCATAGTCAACTGGTGGTTCCTAAATTTAAATGGAAAATGTTATACAAAAGTATCTTTCATGTAATACATTCCAAGATTGATCTGATACTGGATTCTCCTTAAGAACTTATGGGGCTTCTAAAGGTAATCCCATGCCAACATGCCATCTAGAGCCGAGGGCCTCTTCTGGTCTCCAACATGTGGTCCCGCTTGGCGGCTTCGTGCGCAACATATATAGGAATATCCAATGCTTTCTTCTGTACAATTATGGGCGACTAAGTGCCTATGCATCACCTGCCTTAAGGGATATCATACACTCGAAGTTGACATAAATGCTTCCTTTTTTTCATAAAAGAAAAAGAGATGGCTCATTAACAAAAGAGGACGTCTTGGAGGTCCTGAGGCGGCGTTCACATAGATGCTCAAGATTTGGTAGGTGCTCTTTTAAACCCGACGTCCTCTGTTAGTTGCCACGACCCGTTGATTGTCGTTGATACGTGTGCACTCATCCACCAAGAATGGACGGTGGACATTCATCCATCCTCAATCTTTATTTTGTAATCTTTTCCTATTTTAGTCACAAGATAACCTCGATAATTGGATAAGAACATGGACTGGCTAGCATCAAACGCTCCCAAATTCCTAAAGGGCCTCATACACTCTCAGTTTCCCACAGGGCCTCACATTACTGGATGAGTAACTCTTGGAGCTTTTTTCCTCCTCCTTGCTAGATTTTTTTTGGCCTCCTTTCGACCAAAAAACAAAAGTGAAGCGTTATTAAGCTTTACAAATGGTTAATTATCATAACGTAAAATTTCATTTTGTAAATTCATTCAATCAAAATGATGGGAAGTTGAGACAAAAAATTAAATTAACGGTTGAACAAGGCCTCAAAGTTGAAAAAATATCGGTACTCACAAAGTTGAAAAAATTCTTTTGTCGTCATTGTAGGTACGAGATTTTTCATATTTCACTTGGGCTTTGGAAGGTGGGTTTAGCCTGCTTTTAGTTAATGGGCTTTCGAAATAGATTTGGGCTTAGTTCGAGTGTTGACCCATCTGATTTAAATATAACTTGGGTCGTATTTCGTCACCGTAAATTTGGGCATCAAACGAAGAAAAAAAAATGGATGAAAATTCACATAAATGTGGAGGAAATAAGACCACTAACTATGATTCGACCTCATGACCCGAGAAAGGTGCGCATTACAAGATGTGTCATCACTAATGTGTCTTCAAAATATACTATTGTCATTACATTATATTAGATAAGAGCAATGATACTAAAATTGGCCGTTCAATCACAAGCCGACTCTTGATCTGGTTCGGTTTGATCGCAAAACCAGGATATGCATTAAAAGAGTTTTTTTTTTTTTTGGTACCCACTTGGGGCCCCCGGTGTCCAGGGCTACTAGCACCTGACTAATCCGGAGTCGAGGTAAAGAGCAGAAACGGTATTCCTCTGGCCAAGTGGCGACTCCGGGGCTCGAACTCGGGGCTACTAGCTCCCGGTCCCTCAACCCGGGACACACTCCTGCTACCAAGTATGCCAAAACCAGGATATGCATTAAAAGAGTTTGAAGAGGAAAAATCAATGAACCAACGAACAAAATCCGGTTCGATTTCAATTTTAAAAACATTTTAAAGTGGAAAATTATAGTAAAAATGATCGAAAAATTTTTAAAAGAAAAATAACTGAATTGAGAAGCCAAAAGCAAAATTGAAAATAAAAAACAAATGTAGGAGAATGAAGATATTGAAATTACAAAAAAAGGAAAGATGTGAAAATAAAAGAAAGTTTAATAATAATAATAATAATAATAATAATAATAATAATAATAATAATAATAATAATAATAATAATATATTATTATTATTATTATTATTATTATTATTATTATTATTATTATTATTATTATTATTATTATTATTTGAAATATTTTTCAGCACTTAGAATTTCTAAACCTCCAATATCTATATAGGGTTAAAACAAGTCAACCTTGCTTTTATTTTTTAGTGCCTTTTGAACCTTCTATAATATATCTCCAATTCGGAAAATGACATGCAACAAAAAATAGATGAATTTTCTTTTCCTGGAAAGGCTGAATTAATTAGGCGCCTAAAAAAGGATGCAAATTAATCATTTTTCTGTATGACATGGTCTCGGTCGTTTGGATCATTTTATGAGCGGCACTTTTGTCTCGTGTTCAAAACAAAAAGACAAATGATACATTAACATTTACATTTATGCAATTGAATTTTATAAATCTAAATGAGTAAACTTTTGTTTGCTCCTTTCAATTTGCTTTTTTCTAAAAAAAATAAAATTTTGAGAAAAATGTTGCACGTGTATGTGACACAAAATTTCATCTTCTTCCGGTAAACAACTTTGGTGTGTTGAATATAGAAAGAAATTGAAAGAGTTTTAAAAGGTAACAGAGAGTATAATGCAAGTAAATAACTTTTTTCCTACATTCGATCCCAAATTGACATAAACAAATGTTTGATCATTTGAATGTTAATTGTATGTTAATTGTTTCCCCATCAAGAAATTAACTGTCCATTCCCCCCTCAATCCGCTCACAGATAAGTGATCTGCTTAACACAATATTTTAAGTTAAACTGAGAATAACTAATTTGTCTTATCATCTACTGATGGGGAACAGCGTTTAAGTATTTTCTTGGAAAATAATTGTTTTGCTAGTCGGTGGTATGTAATAATTTGATAACTGAAAAACAAAACATTTCCGTTGACTTAAAACTTGAAAAAAAAGAGAATAATTTTCCTTACAAAAATTCTTTCTTTAATACCATTTTTTTGTAACATACAAGAAAATATATATCAAACACATGGGTAATAAAATTACAGAGGCCAAATATCATGTTCGTGCGGTTTTCATGGGTTCATAATCTCATCAGAAAAATATAAATAAACTTTTTCCTCATGAATCGAATGGAAGAAAACTCAGTTTACTAGTCACAGAATCAGAAGAGAAGACAACATTTGAAAAGTGAGATGGAAGTACTAATTTGAAATTTCCACCTCTTCAGAAGCTGAGTAATGGTTCACTTATCCTTCCGCTGGTTGCCTTTTTTCGCATCATGAATGTGAAACATAAGCTGCATAACACCAGGAAAAATAGCCTTAAACTTATTAATGCATATTTATAACTCACAGCAACCCCAGCTAATGAACAGATCACTGAATTTACCTTGGTGCCCACATAAAATGTTACGAATATGAAAGCCAGAAAAGGTAACCCTGCATAAAACCGAAACAAACAAGAGAAGATGAAATTCGAAGAAGCAAAATGAATTTATTTTCGGGGAGAAACAAAAGAAATGCCTTCATTTAATACCATCTTTTTGTAGCAAGCGTGAAGTCATCCAGCTAAACCCTGATGATCCTATAACATAACCAACAAGGTTTGCAATCTGCAAATAGAAGAAATAATTTATGGGTCAAAGACAGTAAATTGTTCCTATTTGTCTATGGTATTAATAGGAAAAGTTATAATTTGATATTACATAGGGTTCCTTGTATTCTATTTGAAAAGCACTAGAAATGCCTACTTGTCATGGCACATAATCAAATATTTCAAGAAAGAATAGCGAAGAGTATTGACAAAAAAAAGAATATTGAAGAGCAGTCCCCCAACAAAAATTAGATGAAATTTAATGAGATACCTGAGAATCTTAGATGAGTGAAAAAAGGAAAATACATAGGTTGCACTTGACAAGTACAACTTGGCATTCTCCGGATTCTTAAGAATCGTTCATTTGATAGATTATTTTCAATCGTATTTGAATCAATTAAACAGTAAAATTCCAATGGGTGTTTGGATAAACATGAATTTGACTTTTTGCTAGTGAAAATAAAAAACTTAACTGAATTATTGATGTATTTAACATAATATAATAAACATTTGTTCTACAAAATCATAACAAATCATAGAAAATTAATCTAATTAAAATATAACAAAGTATTTTGCTAAACTTAAAATAAAAATAATTTAAAAAAACAAAAAATAGTGAGGCAATAATAGTTTCATAATTATATTATTGAGCGAGTATAAAATTAAGTTTTAATACTTAAAATTAAAAGATAATGATTAAAATTAAAGGTAAAACTCCGCCTATGTTTATAGCCGGTCCCAAGCCCGGATAAAGGAGGAGGGTTGTGTTAGGCCTCGACAGCCAACGTAAAACCTCGTCGAATCTCATGAACATAGATCAACGAGCGCAATGGCGTCGTATGATCCATGTAGCCGACCCCACCTAGTGGGATAAGGCTTTGTTATTGTTGTTGTTGATTAAAATTAAAGGTAAAGAAAAAAGAAAGAGAATAATAAGCAAATAGAAAAAAATGAGTAAAAAAACACACCATAAAAGAGGAAAAAATGGTTACAAAAAAGGTTAGCGTAAAGCAGGCACCGAATGCAATAACTAAAATGGGTGGAACCCGGGTCAGCATTGGGGTTCTGGATGGGACTCTAGCAAAAGTCATATTGTTTGTCAGAAAACATTGGAACCAGGCGACCTGGTTCTGGTTGCCAAACTTCGCCTTAAAGAAACTAGTTCTTAACGGCCCCGTTTGGATGCGGGAACTAGGGCTGGCTAGTTTCCGGTGGTTCGGCCAAACACCATAAAAAAATGTCATCATTACCAGAACCAAGTTCTAGTCAACCTATCACGTGACCAGAACTTGGTGGTTTTAAGTTCCAAAACTTTAGGGTGCCGTTTGGATCCGAGAACTTAAGTTCTATGAAGTTCCAAGAACTTATTGATTTGATAGATTGATTCTATGGGTGTTTGGATGAACTAAAAAGTAATGATGGGAACTAAAAAGTTGATTTGATAGATTAATTCTAATGTGTGTTTGGATAAAATTGGTGAAATCGATGAGAACCAAATTTTTTTAATGAAGATAATAAATTTAATTGAATAAAAAAGTAATAATAATAAATTATTTTAATTTAATATATCTTAGATAATATAATCAAATAATTTTAATAATTTTAATAAATAATATAAATTAAATATTATGTATAATAT
>LTAE01001645.1:1820-50548 GCA_001647135.1 Pontederia paniculata | reverse complement strand
TATATATATATATATATATATATTCTTTGGTAACCTTGAGTGTTCTAGGCAATGAATTTTTCATAAGTTATTTGATTCTGTTTACTTCAAATGTGTTGGCATCCTTGGTCACCATCTTAGTTACTCGTGTTCAAATTCGACATGTGACGCTTGCGTATTTTATTTTTTTGCTAATCATCACCACATCATCAAAACAATAATTAATTATAAACATATAATTATTTAATCCACGATAAAAAGTTCATGACAAAATATTTTTTTCATTCGGGTAAAACTAATTAACATTCATATATATACATTAATGCATATATATATATATATATATATATGTATGTATGTATGTATGTATGTATGTATGTATGTATGTATGTATGTGTATGTATGTATGTATGTATATTGTTTGGTAACCTTGAATGTTCTAGGCAATGAATTTTTCATAAATTATTTGATTATGTTTATTTCAAATGTGTTGACATCCTTGGTCACCATCTTAATTACCCGTGTTCAAATTTGACATGTGACGCTTGCGTATTTTATTTTTTTTGAAACTGCCTTAATTTAATTTTACTAGCCAATTTCATTGTACTACGCTTTAGCCCCCTATGCATTATCATAAGTAGATTTTAAAATCCACTAATCTAGACATAAGGACATTCATTCCACAAAGCAGTTCTTAAAACTTGTTATTAGCGATGAAACAGAGACACCATATGTATTGGTCCTCACAAACTTGTAGGTTTATTTGCATGTATTCATCGTTGCAAAAGTGAAACGTTATAATTTTGCAATAATGTGTCATAATGGCATCGACATATTAACGACAAAAGTTTGCATCACTATATTGACATTTTGTTAGTTATATTTATCAATTTATATGTGACAAGCATCAGAAAGGGCAATGACAAGACTTGGTCGCAAGTCAATTAGTATATATTTTTATAGTTAATGTGTTGCCATTGACGGTAACATGCCTTGTAATTTGACCTACTGTGGATGAAAGAATATGTGAAACTTAAAATAAAACATAGAATTAACAATAATCGTTAGAGGAAATCTATCATTGTTAATAAGAAGCTATGTTTTCTTTTCTAAAGTATGTATGATATTAATATTTTTTGTTATCATAAAAATGTGTTCCTGGTGTGTGTAAAGAAAATCGTTAGTGTTATCCATGATTGTTTAGGGAATCTAACATTCCTTTTCATTAAAAAAAAGAGTATATCGTAGAAATGTTTGTTGTCAGAAATTGTGTTAATTCTTGATGTTTAAAAAATCAAATGGATGTTAATAACTTTACAACTTGGTTTACAATAATATTTTTGTTGGCATAATATGAAGAATAAAAAATTATATCAATGAATATGTAAAAAGCAATACAAAATTAGATTTTATTTTACTCTTAACTATAACAAATCTTCATTCGTTTACGGATGTCTCCAAAAGGTTTTTGCATTTTTTTTCTTGTTTTTCTTTGTTATCGAGATCGATAATTGAATAAAAGTTCTAACAAATCTCAACAAATATTTTTTTCAAGAATATGAAGTCTAATTTTTCCCCTCAAGTTGGAACAATGAGATTTTTCATGTGCACGTCTAATGTTATATCATATTCAGATTCATGTAAAGATGATGTAATCAAGGTTGTGAAGGTTGTGACAATGTATTTGCAAAATTATGAAGAATAAATGACAATATGAGAGTTTTAAATTTTACATACGCAAGGATGTTGTAAGTGCACAATAATCAATTGTTGTACTTCAAATATGAATCAATATAAAAGTTAATGCAATTAAAGTTACTAGATCACTCTAATCTAATCTAACAACTAATCCTAAAGAAAATGATGATTGTGTATTATGAATCCTATGAGTAAGAAAAGGAAGATTGAGCAAAGCTACTTATTTATTTCAAAAATTTTGCAGAAATAATAAAACTAAATATTTCAAATCAGAGAATGAATGAATGCGATAATAGATAAGATTTTAGAGTTAGTCTTGCTATGGGGATGATTGAATTTAGATTCATCATTAATATATTGGGTTAATAGGGTTCAACGGAATCTTGGTGAAGAGAATAATCACGAGTTCCTTTCTGAAAACATATATGAACCTGCATTGTAATCTCATGGACTCCTAACATCAAATATTAGAAGCACATATTAGAAACATATCTATATTAACCTAATGAATTAACCCTAATCAATGGCCTCCCGAAATATGATCAAGTCATCACCAATCTGTAGAATTTATCACTCGATTATAAATTAATCAAAATGAGATCTTAATCTTTCAATTGCTCAGCCTCTGAGGAAATCGATAGATTTCTCACAATCATGCAATAAAAATCCATCCACTGATAAATCACAAACATACACAGAAGCTCAAGTGAAATTCAAGTACGGTGAAGCATTCATATTCGCATGAGTGCCTCCCTCCCAAGACATATCACCTTTTGAGTCCGAATGCATAATCAAATCAAGAAAGATAAATAGAAATAACCTCCTAGTTCAAATTCATTTACTTGCAAATAAAATAACTATTCACACACAAAACATATATAATTCAAGAATCCAAATCAAACTATTTCAACTCAAAGCAAAAGACAAATCGATCTAAATTATCCCTTAGTGACTAATTCCAGAAGAATGCAAGTTTAGTTATAGAATTTCATCATAATCAAAATGCAAATAGAAAGTTTCGAAATCATCCCTTCCACCAATCTTCACTTTATGTTCTTTCTCCGGTTCATCTTCTCTTTGGTGCTCCTATCTTTCCTTGCGCGCCAAGATGCCCCCTTCTCTCCTTTGTTGTGCCCTTATACCTCCTTCCCGAGTTTGACACATGTCCCTTTTTGTCTTCTTGATTTTCTGTGCCAATTATGACCTATCAGGACACTTTAGGTTTTGAACGTCTTTTCTTTTTCTAGCATATGCTACTAGATCGTGATGTCCTGGATGCAAAATTGTGTGCTTCCATTTTCATCTAGAATCCTGAAATAAGAACAAAGAGCAGCATCAATTGGTTCAAAATACAGGAATTATGAGTTTCAATTATAATGAGATGGTGCTTCATACAGATGACGGAAGTGAGTAGAAAATGAGGATTTACATTCGAAATAGATCATAAAAATAGTGTTCAGCACAAAATTAGATATTAGAGTTTCCGCACTTGATGCCATGTATCAAATCCCTTCGGACTTAAACCTTTGTTTGTCCTCAATGAAATGAATTAAGATTAACATAGATAAATTTCATGTACCAAGACCACGATTTTCACGAATTCACTATGAATAACATCATCCAACCTAGTTTATCCCTTCTTAAGAGTCATTGAAACTTTTGGTTAATGCAATTCAAAATCACAACCTCATTGTCCACATCTCACAACCTCCTATTAGACCTAGGAATTCCTCTTTACACGAAAATTCTAGCCAACTAACTACTTAGTTCATTTTATAGATTGCATGCTCACACTTTTCATTTTCAATTTCCTTGTCCATACCCTTCTTTTTCTTCTCCTTCTTTTGGAAGGGTCTACATGGGTTGAAAATAAAAAGAGGTTCCTCCTAACATATCCTCATGTTTTCTTCTTGAAATACTCGATGATGATGTTAAGAGTGTTGAGCAACAACATACTCTTGACTCTTTCAAGTGAGAAGTCACAGGAGTAGTTATTTGATGGTGAGAAGAGTTATTCCCCACAACATTATCCATCAATTTCTTCTTAGAATACTCTAGTAGTTCGTAGGACTAATGTGTTATTATGTCTTAATTTGTTTGTGGCGCTTGTACATATTCTTTACAATGTGTGCCCTAAAAAATTCTATATAGAAAATTTTCAATCATTCTTTTGTATTCAATTGGAACAACATTTGGACCGCTCCACTTGTAAAATAATAATATGTTAATATGTATGTCATCTCAGAAATACATTATAAAGATAATAATTGTTTATATTCAAATAACCTTTTTATCCTTAATAAATTAGAAGCACCTGCCAAATTTCTTTTTTCATTCCAAGTAAAAGTTAATAATTTGTATCAAATATATTTTTTAGTTATAGTGATGGTGAGGTAGCATTGAGTTCTAAATATCGTCCAATATATCAAAACAACTCTAACTTCACTCTCGTAACTCGTTCTCCGTTTAAACATTTATCTAGCAATTGATCAATTTCTCTTCAATTATTTTTGCTTATATCGAAAATCATCAATTGCATTTAATACTTGATATCATAGCCTTATGAGTTAATATGAAGTTCAACATTCACTACAAGAAAACTCACAATTTACCGGCTTCTTCGTCGCATACCTGTCGCAAAATTACTCGTCGCAGATCTTTTACAACGAAAATATCATCATATAGTGTAACACTTCCGTCGCAAAAAATTTGCAACGAGTGTTTTTGCAAGGAGGTGCCGTCGCAAATTATGAATTTTCTTGTAGTGATTGTAGGATATCCACTACAAGAGAAATCGTGAATATTAATAATTTATGCATATTAGTGACTCAAAAGATGACTCGATAAAGACTCGCTATTATTGATGAAATAGAGACAATTTATGCTTGTTCTCATAAATTTTTGGCATCATATTGTTGTCGATTGACTATGCGTATTCACCACTAGGCTTTTGCTAAAAGTGTAGTTTTATTTTTCAAGTATTCATTCTTGCAGGCGTGAAGTCTAGTAATTTACAATGATGTGTCGCTATGGCTTCGGCATATTAGTCACAATTTTGCATCGCTATACCGATGTTATGTTTGTGTTCTTTGACGATTTAAACAAGCATCAAAAAGATCAACTACAAGACTTGGCCGCAAGTAACTAGTATTTTTTTATTAGTGTTTTGTGAATTCATGTCTTATAATTTGCCCATTGCGGATGAAAGAATATATAGAATTAAAGTAATGACAGAGAATAGCAATGATCATTGAGGAAATACACAAAAGAGTTATGTTTATATCACATTACTTTTTGTAGTCATAAAGTGTATTCCTAATATGTATAAAGTAAATCGTCATTTTTATCCATGATTCTTGAGTAAACTTGACATTGCTATCTTTTTCAAAAAAAAAAAAGTTACCACATTAATGTTTGTTGTTATATGATTATCGATTTTTGAAATTCAAGTTGATGTTGAAGGAAATGACTCATTAATAATTTTACAACATAATTCGTAATAACATTGTAGTGATGAATGAAAATTATATTAATTATGAGTAAGTTAAAGATGAAGTCCTTTATTATTTTCTTATAACACGGTTTGGGGTAAGAGTCCAAATTATCATCTACTTAATTGGAAAATACTCGTATAAAAATTTAAAAATTGTTCAACATGAATTCGTAATTGTCCATATGCGGAAGTTGCACACAACAATGTCGTAGCCTTGGTATTGGAGGCAAAGATTTGGATTTTGGGGTTGGCTCTTGCATGGAATAAAAAGGATAAATTTCTAAAGACATGGATAAATAATATACTTTCTTTATTAACATATCAAAAGTGATCATCTATTTCGATAAGGCCAAAACACTTGGCACATTTGGAACACGCCACTTGGCAGTGGGACCCATCTCAGATCCTACTTGACCGTTTCTTTCCACCCCTTCGAACCGCTCCCTCCCTCCAACCTCCTCCTCACTCGCTTCAACACGCCCTTTTTTTGCAAGTTCTCGACCAAAACTTTTATTAATTTTATCACATTCGCTCCTCCAAAATCCAATCTTTATCCAACTCCTTCCATAAAAATCTCGACTTTCCAATCTGATCACTTTCGCATTACCCTCCAGCAGCATCAAAATCGAACCTTTCGGCGTCGAGATCCGATTTTTAGCAGCGGGCGGCAATCAAAATCCGATCTTTCTTTTATTAGTATCAACTGTTTCCGACGATGTCCGGCGGCGTAGGCCCGACTGCCGGCACCGGCGACATCCGCCTTCCTGGTGACGATTGCGACCACCTATCCCGGCCCGCGCCACACACGCCGCAACGTCGCTTCCTGTCCTTCCGCCAGCTCAACGCCCTCGCCGTCGTCATCGTGCTCGCCGCCAGCGGCATGGTCTCCGCCCCCGACCTTGCGTTCGTCATCTTCTCCTTCCTCTACCTCTACTTCCTATCCGCCGCAGCCTTCCCTCCCCTCGCCAGCGCCGCAGCGGACTCCCACGACCTCGGTGGCGACAGCCTGTTCCTCACGGCCTACGTCTCCGCCGGCGCAGCAGTCGGCATCCTACTCCCCGTCGCCTATATCGTCGACGGGGTGCTGGCCGGCGACAAGGAGGGAATAAAGGCCGCCGCGCCGCACGTCTTCCTCCTCGCCGCGCAGGTGTTCCTGGAGGGCGTCACCTTCACCCGCCGCTTCTCCCCGCCCATGCGCGCCTTCGTGCCCGTCTTCTACAACACCAAGCGGCTCTTCGCCATCGCGGACTGGATCGAGAGCGAGGTGGGTAAGGCAGAGGGCGAGCACGGGGCGGCCCGGAGGCTGCTCGCCGGCCGCGCCCTCGCGTTGCTCAACATGGCCTTCTGGGGCTTTAACCTCTTCGGCTTCCTGCTCCCAGTCAACCTCCCGAGAGCCTTGAAGGGATACTACTGTCACGGCAGTGATGACACCGCCGCTACGAGCAAGTACAAGGCCATGCCTCCCAAAAAGATTAAATAAGACCTGGTGGCAACAAAATTATTGACCAATGGGCAAAAAGATTAGTAGTAATAAAACACAGTTTAGAGAACATTGTTTAATTATAAGCACTGAATAATTTTGTGTAGCAAGTAATTGCAACATATTTCATCAGTAATGAGTTGTTCCTTTTGGATAATATGTCGCTCGTAAAATGGTGGTTGTAGAATTTTGTTATGTTCCTTTCTTTGGATGTGTTTAGTTCTGGTCTTTTATCTGGAAACAAAGACATGTAACTAGTGGTTTCTTTCACACTAAGGGATTAATCATTAATGTTCAGAGTAGACTAATCAGGTGCTATAATGTTGAAAATTAAGTAGGAAGAATATTAAATTTTTTCTCTTCTAATTTTTTTTTCTCTTAAATTTATCCATTATACATTAAGCAGATACTCCCTACTTAATTAGGGAGCACCCCCATTTTTTTCAAAGGAAAATGACTGGTCAAGTTGATGTTCCTTGCCGAATAACAAAGTTCTTCACATTTGGATTATGGCATATGACTAAGGCCTAAATGTCATATTCTTAGGTATCATCACTCGGTGATCATTCCCATCTTACAATAATTCACTCAAATCTTACCAACGAGTATAAGATGACAAAATGTTTCATCAAACATGATAAAGATCACCCCGAAAAGACTTCAATACTTTATCCTTAGTCATGCTCATTAATCTAGTTATGTAAAGTTTCAAACTTTAGAGGAAAGTATACATCTACAAGTGCATAGGAAAAAGAGAAATGTTCCCAAAGGTACCACAAAGAATGAAAAAAGTACCATAAACAGCAAAAAGAATGTCCACTGATTGAAAGAATTCTCATGTAACAAATTGTTGCATATCTTACAGGCTTTATGCTTCCGCAAAAACCAAAAAGAAAAGGAGAAAGAAGAGGAAAAAAAATTACATGTGCCAATGGCAATTGAACTCTTCGCAAAAGGAGAGCACAAGTAACAGCAAAAGCATCCACAACTCATTCATCTCCTATCCAATCCTGCACTGCAAGACCTAGAATCAGCATTCGCATGCCAACAGAAAATGCACAGTAGTATGCTATTACTGAACTAAACCTCAAAACAATCTGTGCAGCAATGAGAAAGAAAATAAGGGATCATGCCAACCTGTGTACCTTCGAACTGTACCATTTGCATTCATGAAATTTGGAGCATGCCTTCTTTCTTGGCCCAAAGACAAGATCTCTTGCATTCTTTCAGGCCAATCGGAATTCAACCTCCTAGCAAAATCTTCCACTTCCCTGCAATCAAAGTAGAAAAACTACGACGTCAGCATTGGTTGAGCAAAGTTTCTAATATGTTGATAATATATATAAAAGCTCACCTATCTAGCTCTTCCTTCATTGCAGGATCTAACTCATCATCAATGTCACCATCCTCAAACTCGACTTTGGATGAAAAAGCATCATCAGCATTTTCTTGTACTTCAGAACATTGACTTCTAGGATGAGAGTGGCCAGACTCGTCATATACCAAAGAAAGGCTTGTGACGTCCTGAACTCAAAATCCATCAATCAGGAACATGTTTAGATTATTTGAGAGTAATGGTGGGATCGGAAAACATTTACCTTGTTAGCATCAGATTTACAAGGATCCTTATGTGAGTCCTTTTTTCTCCTATTCTTTTTCTTACTTTTCGGTGTTTTAGCATTTTTTGAATCTGCTGCGAATCAAACAGAACCAGCAATAATAATGGATCTGATAAGAATTTAGAGGTGCGCTTCAATGAGCGCGCCTGGAACACAGTGGAAAATAAGGGCATTGGCATAAAAGGTCATTAAGTTTCCAAAATCAACCCATCACAGAGATCAAAGAAATCAAAAGTGCAACCTGCAAAGATGTATAAATATCACATCACAAAGAACTATTCACCTATAGGACCCATTACATGCAATGACAAAAAAGTTTCGACATGTGAGATGTCGTTGCAATATGTTTAAGTGGCAATTTATCAAACATGTAATGTTAAATTCTTTTTTAGGGTCTCTCAGAAAAAATATTCTTAGGGCCTCCCAAAAAGATTTTGGAGTTTTTTATTGCGAGAATATAATGTCAAAATTTGGAGCTAGATTTATTTAATAACAGAAGTCCAGGGTCAAATACCCATAAAGTAAACACCATAAAAGTTACCAACATATATGTTGATAATTGAACAGAAAGGAAACTGGTACCAATTTTGATATTTAACAATATCAAAGGTGACAGATCAATGGAGATGTAAGAATTACCATCACATGATAAGAAGCATGAAGGCATTTATAAATATTAGCATGTGATGACTCTGTACAGAATATGTTCAAGGTAATACATGTAACAGTGTGGCATTAAAAAAGGCAGAATCATTATGAATTTATGATAGACAACAAGATATCATGTACTGGCTAATTATTGCAAAAATGCAATCCACAAACAGGGAAAAAGCAGTCTTGTCAAAACATCAGTCAAAACCTTAGTTTCAAAATAGTTACTTTATGACTAGTATTATAAAAAAAACAATAAAACAAAAACAAAGATCCAAGACCTTCTGGAGGCTATGTCAAGGAACTTAGGAACCTGCGTTGTGACAAATATGTTATAACTTAATGAAATGCATACTCCAAGCAGAAAAATGTGCTTCCCACCTTTGCAACACACATCAAGAACCTATTGCTCGGCAGAAGCCTTTTCTTTAGCAAATGCACATATATTATAGATGCCAACGAATTATGATAAATTTTATTAGCAGTGTTATTGGTTAATTGTACAGTCTCCAGCTTATAAGGGAATGACTTTGTTATCACAATAAAGGTGGAACAAAATAGTTAGCTGTTTTTTTTAGAAAGAAAAGCTAGATGAAGTTATTACTGAATCACAATCATTTATTTGACATTATTTAATCCAACATTAGAAAAGGAAGGTGAAAATCAATTATTTGATCGATTTACTCATTTGACTTCGAAATTTGTGATACAGGGATATAAAAAATGTTGACCATCTTACAAACAGGAACAAAGAGTTTTTCTAGTGTAGCAGCTGCCGCGGAGAATTAATAAGGCAAAAGAAAATAGTCTGATATCATAATGACAGAAGAAATTAACATATATGATTGATATCATGACTAGTATCCAGACGAAATTGCTGAATTGTCTCGATGACATTTGTCATTTAAAGAAGATGAAAGAAGTACAGTGACCTAAATTGATTTGGATGATTCTTTAGGAAAAATAAGACCATCCATACTTGGCTTTTCTTCTAAAAAGGTAATAAATATCCTAACATGCACACCATCTTTAAGAGGGATATAAGGGTCTAATCACCAGCTAATGCACATGTGTTCTCACATGGGTCAATGGGCAACATGTCTAAACATGTTGATAAAAAATATTTCTGAGCATGGAACGATCAAACACCAAACTGTCATCTGAAGGTGAATGAGAATTGTCAAAAAGTAACACAGAAAACTAACAAATGAGCATATGAATAAAGTAAAGAATAGCCCAACCACTGCATGATCAAGTACATACAAAAGCAAATGCCGATAAAAGTCAAGCTACGATTTGTGATATAGTGAATGGAAAAGTAGTTTCTAAAAGTTACCTCCATCTCCATTAATAAAAGATAAAATTTCATCAACTGAGCGCTCGTCTTTCTTTTCTTCCTCAACTTCAACATTCTGAAATAGGTTCAAGTATCAATTAGCAATCAAAGGGTTAAGGAGAAAACAGTCTTAAGACATCCCGAAAAGGATAGAAACCAAAAATATCTATTGATAACTCAGACGCAACTTCTAAGAATTGAATGAAAACAACATTCAGGAACTAATTACCTTTAATTTCTGGCGCTCTTTTAACTCTTTTCTTTTTTTAGCATATAGCCTATTGAGTAACCGAATGCGTGGATCGTCATTTGCATTCTTTAGAGGTTCTAGCTTCTCTTCCTGAAGAGGAATAAAGTTGACACTTTTAACATTGTATGGCCAAAAAAAAATAAGATATTAGAAATACATTGATAAGATGTACCTCAGTTAAGTCATCAGGTAAGTGAAATGTCTCACGAATTTCTTCTGGTGTTTTTCCTTCTATCATGCGTGCAAGTGCACGACTAGTGAGATCGACTAACGGTTTTAGCTGAAGGCTGTCAGCTGCAGATGTCAACTCACATAACCTTTTGGTGTCTATCCTGATGAACTTTTCATCAAACGACTTCCTCTCCTAAACATAAAGTAGAATAAAGTATGAACTCTAACTAGGCTTAAGGAAGCAGAAAAAAAAAACATGCTCAAATCATGTAAAAGTTTAACAACTTACATGTGTCTAAGACTACTGAAAGGGCCTCTTCGGTGAACTACTTGTCTTTTCAAATATTATGGGCATTGTTAAGCAAAACTATCAAGACAAGACAATACTATGAAACCAACAAAAGGAAAACTAAAAAAACGTACATTTAAGGTTAATGTTTTCAGAACCATTGCTCGAAGACAAGGCATGATTAGCTGGTTATTCATCCATATTGTTTTGAAAAGATAGTCATCAAAGTTGTACTAATACTTTCAGAACCTTTTATTGGAGCAGCCACCTAATGAATTTAGCATCGACACACATTCTCTACTAAACTTATGGAGTGACAAACTTAAAGGAAGCAGACAAAACCAAGATACGCTCACATTATGCAAAGAAGTGACAATTTTAGGTATAAGCATTTAATTCTAAAAAAAAGATCTCTTTAGTAGCTTATTTTTCATCTCAGATAACAAGGGCAACATATATTGCAATTGGAGCGGCCTGGAACCTGATGAAGCCAAAGACAAGAGCAATGAAAATGAAAAGAAAAATAAGGTTATAGTTTAAGAACCTTGTTGGAGCGGCCTGGAACCTGGTGAAACCGGCAATAATCAAGAATCAAGCTCAGGATTGCAGGATTAACACGTTGTGGTAGAGATATTGCAAAGTTCTTAGAAGATCCCATCCCTGTCTGCAATACCTCTCTACATATCACAGGACAAAACATTGCAACCTCCTCTTCAACTTGCTGTATTGACCCATCAGCACACTGGAGCCAAATAAAAGACTTCATCGCCTGTAGAATAAAAAAACTATTTGTCACTAGAAAATTTTGTCCTTAAACAAGTCGATGCAAAGCAACAAGGATAATGCATATAGCAGGGTTGTCAATATCAAGGGTCAAAATAAACTTATTCTGGTTCTCGTAAACTATTATGTAAAACCGTATAGTGAACTTGAAAAGTCTACGTCCCAAATGACATATATACATATACATGTATACATATGTATACATATATACATGTATATATATATATATATATATATATATATATATATATATAGGTTTGGTAGGATCACTTTCTGAGATAGAAACGGATGGGTTTCCAGAGCCTTCTTATTAATGAAATACATAATGTTATAAACATGAAAAATAAACTTGCAACATCAGAATTTACAATGTAATATCATACTTCACAATTTGCAAGTTTTATCAACATTCACATAAAGTCATTAATCAAAGTAAACACATCAATACAATACAGAAAATGAGATAATAAATTTACATATTCCTAAATTAATAGCGCTCACAAATCAGTCAATCACACATCTACGACTCCAAATTAATTAAACAGGTTAGGAATCTTATTCGGATCAGGAAACAAGCAATTGGTCATCCATACTTACAGAGGAGAGGGGCTCGGTGAGGACTTAGAGGTGTTAGGAATCACCCAATTAGGATGAATGGTCGTCGTCGTCGTCGAGTTACGGCAGCTAAGAGGCAGCAAGGCAATGACTGAAGGGGCGTGAGGCTGTTGATCGCTCGGCAAAGGCGAACAACCACGCTTGAACTCGCGATTTGGGTGCGCGCCGTAGAGGAGAGAACGGAACGAGCAGCTACAAGGGAGAGCGGCTCCGACTACGACCTACGACAGAGAGAGACGAGCAACCAGTCGAGGCGCCGTGCGCGATGGAGTCTCCGGTCATCGGCCTGTCGCGTCGTCGAGCAGAGCAGCCGAGAGACCGCGAGAGGAGAAACGAGCGGAGGGAGGTCGTGATTTGGGAAGGAGGGTCGCTAGGGTTACTTCCAAGTTTTATCTTATTTATTTTGCCCGAGTCGTTTAAGCAGGAAAAAAACAATTTAAATCATAAGAAATAAGACAATATATTAAGGTTGTAATCTTATTTATTCGACTCTACCTATAAAATTTTGGATCCAATTTGGATTGAAAAAAAGGTGTAATCCAATAGCTAACACGAAAATATAAATATGGATAATTATTTTATATAAAATCATTTAAATTTTTAGACAATTCTGTAATTATTTTTAAAATTATTTTTAGTTATTTTTACTTTTAAATTTATATTTATTTAAAATTTATTAAACTTTTTTTAAAAAAATAAACACAAGGGCTCTTTTTGGATTTTTAATTCTATCCAATCCGACACAATCCAATTTTTTTTTCAGATGATATCCTTTGCTCTAAATCCGATCCAATATTACTTGTAATTCATTTGAGGGGGATCAAGATTGCTTGCCTTATTTTAAATATTATGATCCTACAAATAATGTGTACCATTATATCATTTTTTTTAATTTTCCATAAGTTATTATTGGAGATGATTAAAAATAATAATTTACATATGACTTAACTTTTATGAAACAAATTAAAAAATAGAGAAAATAATGAAATAAGAGTTCTCAGCATCTAATTAAGCAAATATCATAAAACAGCATTATTTAACAAAAAAAAACATATTGTGAATTTGAAATACACCTTTTATAGCAAAAATGTTATGAAAAATTATAATCGTAATTGCTTTGTGAAAAATAATAAAAATAATTAATTGAAAAAAAGTATAATGCCAAAATAAAATTTAGTATCTTGTATTTATCTCTATATTTTTTAATACTTTTTTTATGATAACTTAAAATAATTGTACAAAAAAATAAAAGGAATAGTTAACGAAGAAAACTATTGGAGTTAATTACAACATACATGAAGCAAGACTATAATTTTTTAAAGTAAATAAATATGTTATCGAATATGAACAATTAACATATCATGATAATAGTTTTGAGAAAAGTGTAAATTAATGAAATTATAAAATATAATCACTATGTAAATATAAAAATTTAATGTTCATTAATTTGCATTTAATTGTTGTTATTATTCGTTTATTTTTTAGTTGCAGCAATGTAGTAATAGTATAGTGGTAATAGTAGTAGCATATTAATTTAAAATAAAATAAACTTTTTAGGATATTAAAAGATATCTAATGATTGTGATTTCATTCTCAAAATTGAAATAGTGTAATTGAAAAATCTAACCATTATGTTTAACATGTAAATTTAATGTCCATTAATAAATTATGACATTAAGTTTTTTCCATATGAATTTATCTTATGGCCATGCATATTTAATTTAATAATAATTTATATTTTTATTAAATATATATTAATTATATCTTAATTTCTAAAAGATGAGAGTGACATTTGATAGTTGGTGCATGTTGAAGAGGAAATCATATATTGGATAGATCTTGATCCACATAGAAATTTTGATTGGAACTAAACTTTAATTTATTTTGAAATAAAATTGAATTTCTCGCAACTTCATCTTATCTCATCCCGATCCAAAGGATGTTGTCATAAAAAAATTATTTTTCTTTCTTTCAAAAATTATTTTTTCTTCATCAAAAACTCATTTTTCTCCTATTAGTTAGTGAAATTAGATAGACAATTAACATTCAATCCTCATGAAAATGATACTCTACTTGCATGAACTATTACTTGATATAATTAGAACATTTACTAACGATTTTATCTATCATATTAGCACGTATCAAGAAGCTAGTGAACTACTTTCATAAGGGCATAGACTATCATCTAAAACGGTCTTAGACAATACAGTTGGTGGTGTTTTTGCATCCAAGAATATTTATGACACTGATGAACTCATGGAGAATCTAGCCATGAATCACCACTTTCTCGCACATGATAGATTAAGGAGATCAACTCTTAAACAGGAAGTTCATAATTTAGATGTTTTATCTATTAGAATGGAAGTTATGTTATAGAGGATGGAGAAACTAAATTTCACACCTCAAGTAAATATGATTGCAAATCCAAAGATCAAATGCAAAGTTGGTGTATCCATAAAATTCAGCTGAAAGTTGTAATCTAATTATGCAATCCCAATCTGAACAACAAGTTGATCAAATTAATTTTTTGGTACCTTATGGAGCAAGACATGAGTGTTATAATCCTGATAATAGAAACCACACAATATCTCATATAGAGGCAATCATTTTTAGCAACGTTCAATGCAAAATGAGAATCAAGCATGGCAATCAAGAATTATGCTTAAAAATCAGCAGTCGCCTCAGCAACCTTTCAACAATCAGAATGCTCAAGCTATGATGTCAATCTATGAACAATCAGCTCCAGCTCCTTTCAAGTCTAAGGTTGAAGATTTGCTAGAAGTAGTTATAAAAAATCAAGAAAAGTAAGATGAAGTCATGCTAAAACTGATGACTCAAATGGAAAATATGTATGCATATAATAAGATGCTAGAAAATTAGATTGCTCATCATGTTGAAAGTTTCAATTAAAACTCAACAAATGATGCTAACCAACCTCAAGCAAATCCTAAGGACCAAGTTCAATCCATATACCTAAGGGCTGGGTTTGGCAAGTAGAACCGGAGGTTCTCCGGGTTCCAATGAATAGTTTGATTTGATAGATTAGTTCGAAGTGTGTTTGGATGAACTAAATGTAATGATTACAAATAGATTCTAAGGATGTTTGGATAAAAAATGAGAACCGGAAATATAAAATATATTTTAATAAAAATAAAACTTTATTGAATTAAAAAATTATATTAAATAATATAAAATTAATCGAATAAATTAATATTTCATAAAATATTTTTTATATAAATATCATTTAAATTATTTGTAAATAATTAAAAAAAGCAGCCAACAAAAAAAATATTAAGAAATAAAAAAAAACGGTCAACAGAAAAAAAAACGGTCAACAAAAAAAAAATTAGCTGCAACAGCAGCATTAAATGTTGTTGTTGCAGCAAGAACCGCCTGATTCCTGCTTTTAGCAGGAACCGGGCGGTGGAACCCCGGTGACGTCAACCGGGGTTCCACCATTGGGTTCCACGCCCGGTTCCACCAAACGTCACATCGTTTGGCAGAACCGGGTGGAACCTGACCAGAACCAGCTCAGGTTCTGGCCAGGTTCCCATTGCCAAACCAAGCCAAGGAGTAGCAAGATTATTTAAGGACCTATGAAAACTACAGTTGGACGGGAAGCTCATTGAGAGAAGGAAGATGAGTCAATTGAAAATGTATGATGGACGGTGATGAAAAGTCAAAACAGAAAGAATAAAAAGAAGAACAAAAATCATTAAGAATTACGAACCCTTGAAGAACAAAGTACAAGCTATAATATTCCAATATGTCTTCTCCAAAAAAATTCAACAACATCAAATAATATCAGCAAGATTCTAGACATCTTGAAAAAGTTGTACATAAATGTGTCATTTGTTGGAGCTATTCAAGAGATGTCTTCTTATGCGAAATTTTTGAAAGAGATCTTCATAAAGAAAAGAAAGATACAAGAACATGATATGGTGGCTTTGATTGAAGAAGCAAGTGTTCTGATTCAAAACAAACTGCCACAAAAACTCAAAACAAACTGCCACCAAAACTCAAAGATCTAAGAAGTTTTTTCCTTTCTTTGGAGATTGACAACAATAAATATTCAAAAAGCATTGTGTGATCTTGAAACTTCAGTCAGCTTGACATCCTTATCATTTTATAAAAAATAGATACGATGAGCTGAAACCAACAAATATGACTTTACAATTACCTGATACTTTGTCAAATACCTCATGGAATCTAGAAGATATCCCAATCAAAGTTGGTATATTCTACATTCTAGTCGATTATGTTGTTTTGGACATGGATGAGAATCTACACACACCAATAATACTTGTAAAACCATTCTTAGCTACAACTGGAAATATAATTGATGTTATAAGAAGGAAAGATTGGCTTTTCAAATAGGAGAAGGCACAATTGGATTTAATATGTCTCAAATCATGAATTAGCCTAGCAATGTAGACCATGGAGAATCACCAGCTAACCAAATATTTTGATCAGATAGTTGATGTCATGCATATAGAAGATCCCCTTGAAGAATGTCTACTTAATAAGGGATCGATAATGGTACACTAGTTGAAGAACATAATCAAGATCAATTAGTTCCTGATGCTACTAAACCTACACCTGATTCTGAATTTGTCATGCCAGCTCCACCAAAACAAGGCAAAGTTGCACCAAAAGTTACCATGATGAAGAGGAAATTATAATATGTTGAATTTAGAGATATGTATCTAAACTCTTTGTTTCCTATGAATCGTAATCGTATAGGATGATATTTGTGTGATGTTGAGATAACTTCTTTTTTATAAAATGATAGTTTTTTATGGTTATTGAATTTGATTTTGAGTATAATAATAATGGAAATATTGCCAATTTGTGCTATTCTATAATGTTGAAAAGCCTCCATTTTTGTTGTTTGACATTTGAAAGGAGGTCAAAAGCATTATTTCTTTAATTTTTCAAAATCAAACTTAAATTTATTATGTCTTGTTATTTGAGAAATGTGTTTCAGCAATTATGTTTTCTTGTGAAGCTGACTGATTGTTTTTCCTATTGTATGTTTTATTGAAAAGGAAACATAAACTCATTTCTTATCATTTATATTCATGTTGCTAGAAGTTAATTAGGATAAGATTGATATTTGGAAGTGGACTTCTTAAGTTGAGTTGACCGCTCATTTTTTTCAATGTTGATGTCAGAAAAGGTGTTGAATAACATATTTATCCCCATAAAAGCATGAGTCGATCTTTTGTATTTTATATGAACTAATATTGGAGCTGCATTTTTTTATTTCAATTAACCAATAATTCTTCAAGCACCAAAATCAAGTATAGAGTGAATAACTCTTTTTTTATGTTTCATCATTAGCTAGAAGGTAAATGATATGAAAGTCTGGTTATATAATTTTGAGTATTTGCTGATATTTAACTGAGATGTTTTTTCTAAGAATGAGGATTCAAATTGATAAGCTAAAGGTCTATGAAAATAGCCTTAGTGATTTCATTGCTCATTGACCCAAAATTTTAATTATGATTTGTCTCAATTGTAATACAGATAGAAATCGTAGATGAACTCTACCATTATGAAATACTCCCTCTTATTTGCATCAACCTATTGTTTTTATCCTATTTAGTTATTAAAGTTCATAAATAAGAAATACCAACATTTAGTCATTTCCTGTTGTGAACTAATATTTCAAATTACTGATAATTTTTTTTTATACTCTTGCTTGCTAATTTTCTTTTAGTTCCTAGCTTATAGTTTAGTTGTTAGTTTTTTTTATTTTAGTTAATTCTTTTTTTAGTTAGTCAATTTTGATAGATTAGTTCTTTAGCTTCAATTCATGGTGGATACAATACCCGAGGTTAGCTACTCGACATGTGCACTTGTAGATTTGAGAAAGCTAAGAGTTAAAACTTGATTAACACATTTCACATTCACACATCATAATTTAGTATATTGTATAATAGAAAACAAGATATTTTATTAATTCATATAATATCTTATTACATATCCTCACATTATATCACTCACTCCACAATCTACACATTACACGCCTCATATACAAACCCATAGCCAATCCATTTCTCACATCAAATTTCATATCATTCTCTTCTGACACTTCTTTTGCTGGAAAAGATGAAGCATACAACTCGCAATTGTGATATCGAAGTCAGGATCATAAATTTTTTTATCAAGGTTTCATAGGTTTCCTTATAAAGAAAGAATTAGGTCCGATAAGATCAATATTGAATTAGGGTAGACATGATAACCTTGTAATAATTTGGACTAGTGACTTGGTTCTACCTTGTTGCTCAATGCTCAGTCGTTGCATAATGAATGTTTAAATTGTGCAGGCACAAACCTTATGATACTTATAGGCAGTCAAAGTTGGCTAACATTTTACATGCTAGTGACTTGGTTCTACCTTGTTGCTCAATGCTCAGTCGTTGCATAATGAATGTTTAAATTGTGCAGGCACAAACCTTATGATACTTATAGGCAGTCAAAGTTGGCTAACATTTTACATGCTAATGAGCTTTCGAGGCGATTTATGGTGTCTTATTTTTGTTTTATTCAAACAAAGTTTATTTGACTATTGAAATTTTCTGCTTAACCCAACTCAAATATTTCTGATTGTAATAACCGTAAACAAAACAAATAGGTGGGCCTCACTTTTCCACCAGAGCCTACTTTTATTGGACCACAACATCCACTAAACTGACTTTGAACCATGTATATAAACCCTAAAATTAGAATTTGATCTCTCTCCAACACACTTTGGAAACTCATCCCAAATATAAAAATATGAATTGAAGCCTCGCCCTTACTTCCAGCAGCAAATCAAGAGCAACGTGAAGGAGATTTGGTGTGAATCAAGGTAAAAATGAACTGCAACAAAGCTAGAAGGAAGGAGAAGAAGAGGTCCAAGAGAAAGAAGGATATGAAACTAAGGAAAAGCTAAAATAGTTATGTATATGATCTTCTCCATATGAATATGTTCTTATTGAACCTATTGATGTCAATGATGTAGAAGGAAGAGCTTAAGGAAGAACTTAAATTCATGCCTAGGCTACAAACTCAATTGATGCATGTTATGTGTTTGATGAAATTCATGAATGATCTATGTTAGTTATTCTTGTGCTTTAATGCAATGTGCACTTATGCGCTTAATTTCTTATTATAATATCATGTTTCATGTTCTTTTATTACACTATAAACCCTAGAAGTCATTGTGAATACATTAGAAATAAGTTTATGTGTAGACCTCCACTTGCTGCAGCAGTCAAGCACCCACTCGCCTTGATTTATGCATCCGAGCGATAAATTGTGGAGAATAGTCCTTACTTTGATCAACCAAATGTCCAACCTACTCACAATCAGGTGCCCGAACACAAAATGAAGAAGATGGCCCTTGCTCTAATCAACTGAATGCCCGATTGACCCTCAACCGGAGGACCAACAGGCAATTGGACGACCAATTGACCCCAATCGGATGACTAGTCATCAGGATTTGATGCACAAAGTGTTAGTTTGTTGAGTTTGTATATGTCACTTATGTTGTTAAATGACTTTTTTGATAACGTATGTTTAAGTTAAATCTCAAGTTCTTGGATTGTCTTCTATTAATTCATGTTTTAAGTCTTCCGTTGTTTCGTGTTTAAGTCATGTGTCTTCCGTTGATTTGTTATGTTCTAACTTATGTCAAGTATTTTGTTTTGTATCCATGTGTTAGACCATAATTATCAATGGTCAAATCAAGTTCATTGTCTCGTTGCATTTCGGGAGCCGCTTCGAACATGTGATGGGTATTGATTCATTCGCATGACGGGATACATTTTTGTGGTATTACATCTATTTACTTGCAAATACCACAATAGTCCACACACGATTATTCACAAATACTCATCAAACTTCCTTCTACATTACATTATGCTTCTTCAAGTCAACAAGGCACCCATAATTTGATGGTAGATATGCCCAAAGATTACTATATCACAAATGCTTGCTTGTTCATAGGAAGGTGTGAAATTGACTCGACTGAAGTTCATCATGGTGTCACTGGAACGAATATTTTTCGTGAGGAAAATATGTTTAGTTGTAATGATATATCAAATTGTTGTGACCAATCATTAATTGAATTATTTATGCTACCCTTGAAATTTGATTATCAAATTGTTGATAACTTGCTTTCTTTCATGTTGTAGCACCTATGACCAAAATGGGGAGGATGATGATGAAAACTATTCCACAGGTAATTTTGCACCTACATATTGAAAACTAAAACTTATAGCAATGCAACATCTGGAGCTAATACATTTATAGGTCGATCAGTTGATGTCTCTAGCAAATGTGCCCCTGGAATTCGTAAATTCTTTGCAAGTTGTCAGTAGCATTGTTCCTTAATTTTACATTTTTGTGCTTTTGATTCTAATTTACTCTGTTTGGCGTCTAGGGAGCAGCGACAACTTACTATTTGGTGTTGCATCCCCAAAGCTACGTTTGGAAACAAGAACCAAATTTTCCTCGAATTCCCAATGAATAGTTGATTTGAGAAATTAATTCTAATCATGTTTGGATGAACTAAATATATTAAGTTCCACGAGTGTTTGGATGAATCGTTGATAACTAGAAAAACTAAATTATTTTTAAAAATAAATAAATTAAATAGAAATAAAAATGGCAAAAATATTTTTTAACTTAAAAAATTATTTTTAAAAAAATTAATAAATAATATAAATTTAATATTATACATTATAATTAAATATTTTTTAAAACTTAAATAAAAAGTTATTTTAGTTATATTATTAGATTGGCATAAAATTAAGTTTTAATATTCAAATTAAATGTTAATAATTAAGTTGAACATTGACGTTGAAATATAAATTAAAAGATAAAATAAATTAAAAAGAGAACATAAATAAAAGAAAATATAAGGTTAGGAGAGAGAAAAAATAAATTAAAAAAAAGAAAACATCACGTCACAACAAAAAAAATTAAAAAAAGGCGTAAGCATGCACTTGAGAACCATTAGGTTCCTGGTGTAAGCAGAAAACCTGAAAGTGAGAACCAGAAATCTTGTGACCCTTGATTTTAGTGACCCTTGATTTTAATACTAGATTCTGTTAGGCGTTTATCCTTTGGCAGAATCCACTGGAACCAAGCTCAAGTTCTATCCCGGTTGCCAACCCTCAAGTGAGTGGAGTGATTAAAATACTTCAGCGACAACAATGTAGTAACTCCAAGCTCCAAAGGAAGGGACATGGAGCTATCAAAGAAATGATTGAATTTCAGCATGGAAATAGTTTCAGCTTGGCTTTATCTTCAGGCCAATTTGCATACCGGCCGCCGCCGCTACTGCTCTATCGCTCTCAAGGGGTCGCAATCACCATGTCTTCCATTTTACTAGGAAAACTAGTAAGCTTGTGATTGGAAAGGCATTATAACATGCTCTTTTGATGTAAGGACACTCGAGAGCTCAATAATCCACACCATCAATTTAAAACTCACCTTGGCCTGAAACCCATTTTCAGCAAATATGATAATGACTAGAAAATGATCCAATAATGACAAGGAAAAGATCATGATCATCACATTTATAGGCATTTTTTCATGTGACCTAAAATGCCAAAATACAACAAAAAGAAGGCCTCTGCTAGCATTGACATTGATATGTGACACAATAAATAAACTATATTGAGATTACGACAATTGCAGTAAATCTACAGGAACAGCCACAGAATTCACTGGACGGCTTCTGTTGCAAAATCCGAACAGTTAATTCTTTACCGTCTTCTGTACAAATGGTTTTGGAGTAGAAGGAAAAAGGGAGATAATAGTTTACAGGTTTGGGTACTACTGTGTCCAGATATCTCTCTTCCAATGTGTGAGGCTTCTAAAATACAGTTCCATACACTCAGCCTAGATATCAAAATTCTACGTTGAAAAACGGTTGTCTGCTTTGGTATAAAAATGAAAGCAATCACCCTCCGCCTGCAATTTGACATATTATGACAAATTTTGTTACAACATTAGTCACACAAAATAGCATCAATTAATGAAAATTGGTTTAACTAAAAGATCATGAAAATAGAAATTTAGATTGTAGCATGTGTGTGTGTGTGTGGTAGTAATACTAGATTAACAAAATCGCATCAATTATGATAACCAGAATTCCAGGGGATTTCATGGGCATCTATGACACCGGTTTGTGAAGCCAGCTTCAGCCAAACCCTTCATTCTAGGATACAGATGACCCAGAGCCTTTGCCCGTGCCACATGAATTCCAGGGGATTTCATGGGCATCTATGACACCGGTTTGTGAAGCCAGCTTCAGCCAAACCCTTCATTCTAGGATACAGATGACCCAGAGCCTTTGCCCGTGCCACATGAATCAACTACAAACTTGGAACACAGGCCAAATGTCTATGACACATGCCAACACGGCAATGCATGGGTTACATGAATTCCATGAACATACAGGATAACCGAAGTCATGTTTAAACTGGATGATTGACTTTATGGTAGAAAACAGAGATTGCCAAATGGATGCGTCATAAATGATAAAATTGATCAATTTTCTGAAATCTGAAATTGACTCATGGCTAAATAACAAAACTAAAATATGTAAAATTTGCAAGAAGACGGCGTGTCACAAAGAAAACATAAGTAAAAGATTAAGAATAAGCCAAACTTACTTACAGATTTGAGATTTCATGCACCATGTTGCAGATGAGAACTTGCGTCCACTGCTTCAGGCTTCAATATACATATAATTATTCTAGGCTGCAACTTTCAATATTTGCGGATCATCTTTACATATCTGGTCAAAGAGGACCCATACTTGAACAATAAAAAAGATCCCAAAGCTCAAGAGCTAGATTGTATGCAGCCTAAATGCCATTGGTGCGGCCAAAGACTGAAGAACTATGGGTAAGATCCAGTGATGGGTTAGATTTCAGTTGATCTCTCAAAATCTGGTGTGACATCTGATCAGTTAGCATGGATTGTCTCTCCCACAGATTACCATGCCCCACCCTACCAAACTGCGGGCTAAGTATATCAGTTGCTATTCTCTCAGGAAGATTTGGTGAGAATTGCTGTACACCAATGAAAAGATCGAGCTTCGGTTCATGATTGATTGCCCCACAAGGATAAAGATCATTTGTGGATCTTGATGAGCTAGTAAAAACATCATGGAGGTAAGCAGCCTGTTTTGGTTGGCTGAATGGTATAGCACCACTGCCCCCTGTCAGTGGTGTGGATGCACCCGAGGTAGCTCTAGGGCTTGAAATAGGTGATGGTGACATCCTTCCATTCATATGGCGTGGAGACCTTGAATTAAGCAGAGGGCTTCCGATGGGAGAGACAGGGCAAGATATATACCTGGCATGGACATCACTGAAAAGAAGAACAATTAAGTCAGGGAAGTACTTAAATAATTCTTAAAGATCAAAAGTGGTATGTATATAAATGCATTACAATAGATCTAATTAAAGTTCAAAGAGCTACTGTAAGGAACCAAATCTATCTGATTTGCGAACAACCACAGTTACCATAGATCACTACAGTGGAACTACATTCCACACTGGCTACAAGTCCCACAAAGAATATGCAACTTGTAATCCAACATTTTTTTGTCTTACACTGAAATGCTCACGACAAGATCAGTATTTAAGTTTACATGTTTTGTGGCATATGCAAAATCCAGCATTAACTTCACGTTTTGTGAAGGAAAAGAAGTGTCAAGTCAATGCTGGAGCTGATTTCCATCTCCCTGCATCATTGACTTCACATTATCAGACGCTAGGAGATTGATTTCCAGCTCATGATGATTCCTTTCCACGTAGCCTTCTCACTTACACTTGAAAACAGACCATATATTTTTCAGATTAATTCACGGCTGATACCTTAAAATTCTCCCTAAATGATATAAATAACTGAAAATATTATATTGGTGCATGGCATCTAAATGAACAATATACCTTGGATGCTGCTGATACCTAATAAGTCTCTATATATCATATTTAGATAGTAGACATTACTAGTTGGCATGCTTTAGATCAGATTTCCATATTTCGTCAAACACAAATACTTAAGTATTCACTCAAAAAAAAAAAACAAATACTGAAGTAGTAATTTTCCTTTTTCTTTTAAGAATGTAAGTAGCAATTTTCTTATAGCATAAAGTAGAGAAGCAATCTCAGTCTCTGAGAGATAAGAGTTTTATTCTACTGTATTGGTACAAAATCACTGATCTTGGGTTTGCCTAACTTCTTTTCTTCAGAAGGGGAAGGATGACTACTGAGTTTGGATAGCCATCCATTTTGTATTAGGTATATAGATTACGAAAAGATCTGCCTAACTTCTCAAGCCAAAATCACGATAAGAAAAACTATTAAGATCAACATTCCAGAATTATGTGTTGAATCACTATATCAGCACAATCATTTTTACATTTCATAAAAAGTTACTGAAAGTGACAATACCTTATTTAATTATTTCCCCCTCACTTCATCTGAGAATTACCAAAGTTTAGCTTCAATAAATCCTCACAAAAGATGTGAAACATATGCACACACACACACACACATGTTCAGGTTACAAGTTTCAGAAACAGCAAGTTAGATATCAACAATCCAAAAAGAAAACATATAGCATAATCGGAGCCTCTTTACCACAGTTGATTATCTTTTAACCATTCATATGAAAGATAAATGCAGATTGGTGACAAGTGTTTGCAAGTGAAGCAAAATATTACAGGTTGAACTTTACAACCTATACTAGAATGCAGAAATTCTGACCAAAAAAGTTAATAGAGATTAATCACACAGCATGAAGCAATGCGTTATTAGCACCAAAAAGGATTGTTTAGACAACTAATATTACATTCTTCCACAAATGATGAAGTTTTAATTTTCAGTCCAAGATTATGTGAAGGATTAAACCCCTAAAAGGTTAAGGCATCTTCAAGCAGCATGCATTTACAATATCATTGAGCATATACTACCTCTTTAGCTTAGTGCAAAACTGCAAGCAAAGGTAAAATATAGTATGATCCCAATTTGAAAATGACAGTTCTGATTGTAAACCAGGCATGTCTGCTTCAGCGCAACAACAAAATAATGGTCGGATGGGGGGAAGCATTGTTATATTGAAAATATTACCCACCATGCTTTGTTTTTTGTTAGAGAATGGGGTTTTGGATAGTTTCTATTTCGTTTTGGACAGTTTTTGTTTTGTTTTGGGGGAACTCACGCACCGCGTAGTTCCGCCATACACAGTTGTAAATGTCCTTTGCTTTAATACAACTTCAAATGGATGACAGCTACAATTTGTAGCCATCCTTTCTCTTTCCAAAAAAAAATAATGGTCGGAATAGTTCAGACGACTATCACAAACTCACTTTTAAATAAATGAAGTGAAAAACCAACAAATGGTGATACATAATATACCAACGTTCAGATCATCAGAATTACCTTGCCAAAGTGGCAGATTTTCCACCTCTTACATGATGAATGGTCAGCCCTTCCATATCCAAGGAAGACAGATTTCTTACGTGGCCACTGTTCTGAAATTAGAACACAGAAACATTAGAATTTAAAAGATGAATGCAAGGTCCATAAAACTAATGCAACAATACCTATGTACTGAACTTCATTTTAGAAGATCGAGGCACTTATTCTGATGAAAAGATATTCAAAGCATAGAAGAAATAAAGTCATAGAAGTATCATATATGCAACAAAATATGATCAAAACATATAGGAAAAGAACCAAGAAACAACAAAATTTGGAAAATGAAAACTCTAGTGTGAAGTGATGTAAATTGAGAATTTGATTATCAAGCATTTAGGTCTGATATCTTGAGAGAAAATTCTACGCAACTAAGCAACAAAAAGTAAAAAATTCAGATTCATGGCATTTATATCCCTTGGTGTTTGTTTAGAAAATGTTTATCCCTAGGATGAATATTATTAACTCCAAGGAATAGTTATCCCATTTGTTTATTCCTATTTCGTGTTTGGTTAGGAAGAAACTGTTCTTCCCCTTTTAACCAGGATAGGGTTATACAATTACTTGGTACAATAAATCTATTCACAACTGTCATTAGTGTTTTGTGAATTAAATTCCATGGATAAGTTCGGAATAGAGACTGCAGACAGAGACACAGGTCTCTCAGGAGGTTTGGAATGAAGGACATATTTTTTCTATCTGCTGTAGCTCTGAGGATGATTTTGGACATCATTTAGGCGCATGGGGAGGGAAGGAGGGGGGAGTTCTTCTTGTAATATCACCTATGGATCCAAGAAAGACTTCTGTTTGTTTTCCTTTGAGCCATCTGGTTGCAGTGTAATACGTTGATCTTTCAGGGTGGTCACTACTGCATGAAATATACCATGACCCATGCTAATGCTCTGATTAGGGAGTGGGACTCTATTAGATAGCTTTTTATCTAATCACTTTGTTCCTGATTATTAAATTCCTCAAGTAATCTGTAACATGCTTTCTATATGAAGTAACAAAAGGTTGGATGATTAACAACCTGGTTAATCATCCTTTTTCCCTCTAAAAATTCCACAGATAAACCGTCAGGCTCTCTTTTTCAACCAGGATAAGCCTCTTGGTAGGACTCATGGGGATAGAAGAGTTTGTTTGGCAGGGCAAGGGTGGATAAAGGCTTTCACCCAACCAAACAAGACCATTACAAAATAATTTTTTGGAAAATAAAATATGATTTTGAAACACTATCAATGTCAATCAGGAGTAGATCAACCCAATAATTTACTTGAAGAGTATGATCTCTTCTGAAAATATTGGAAATATGTATGGCATCATGTCAGATTAGCAAACTATCAGAATCTCAATCCTCATTAATTTTCCGCATATACACTCCTCGCTTCACCCCCTCCCACTCTTCCTGCCAACTACAAAATAAAGGCATATAAAACAAATAAAGCATCTCTCAAGAAAAAAGATGAAATTTGATAAACATATTTGCTACAAGGAACGACCAATACGTCTGACCAAAGAACATGAACACTACCAAATAAATCTTTTTCAAAAACAAAACACTACTGAACATAAGTTTTCTGACTTTGGATACATAAGAATCAAACCTTCAATGATTGACAGACACTATAAAACTAGGGAAGAAATACTCAAGGTTATTTTAGCACATATTTTACTACAAAATAAGAATTTTTGAACCAAGTTTCACATAACATAAATTTCTAATATACAATCAAACAATCTCGTCTTCAAATTAGAAATCAGAGTAAGCTACTATGTCACCTATAAAACCACATTTTTAGGGAATAAAGGATGCCTGTCAAGTGACATCCTATCTTATTGATGATGATGCACTATGTTTCATATGAAACCGCATTATTACATTAAACAACTGAATCATCAAATTCTTACAACACAGATATGTAAAGATAAAAATTGTACTACATGGATAACACATTTTATCCAATTGGCACATATACGATGATAAGATGTGCTTACCTTAGTGTTTAAACTACTTGAAACACCTATTGGAAGTTCAAGAGGTTGAGAACCAAGAACAGGTTTGTCCAATGGAGCTGCATTTTTAACAAATGGATGCTGTAAAAGTTCAGCTGCTGTTGGACGTTTAGATGGCTCCCGTTGCAGACATCTCCGTATAAAATCTTTTCCTTCGTCAGAAAGGTGTTCAGGTATTGCTGGCAACTCTTTGCTGTTTCCGATCTTGAACATAGCAGCAATCTAGAGCACGACAATTAAAATATATGTTAAGGAAAAAGACTCAAAAAAATGTCAAAGATAAAAGACAACATATAAACATTTAAGATGCAATACTAAATGTTGAACCTCACTTTTCATAACTAAAATACAATGCATAGGCTGTTCAAAACTATTATCTTGTAACATCAGTTTCAGAAAAAAACATAATACTATTTAAAGAGGATCTACATGAAACACAATTCAGATGGACCAAGTGCATGAACACTACTTTTGTTTTGGAGAAAGGACAGGTGAATAAGTAGTTTATTTAGTTACCCAGTAAATTATGCCAAAAAAAGTACATAGTTACTTATATGTCAGTTTGGATGTAACAGTTCTTTTTCAGCTCTATGTAGAAAATAAAAACAAAAAAAATGAGAACAGTTAACCGTAGACAGTTGGAACCTTTGTTTTGTATATGTGTGTTCCTCCAAACTGTATTCATCATCTCACTATCATGTCAATTAAAAGGCTTGCTACCAAGAAGTCATATGCTCTGAACACGTATACATGAAATTCAAAGAAGTCAAAATTCTTGCTATTAATAAACCCACGTTTCATCAATGCAAAGTAGATGGGAAATGTTTATAAGAAGCTGAAAAGCTCGAGCATAAATTATGTCAGTTTCCTCTTTTACGGGTCTAGTTCCATTTAGATACTCAAATTTGATGACATAAATAACCCGGATGAACACCTTAACATTGCTCGAGTGAAAGGATGTTTAACTTCCATGCAGTAAAGTGTTTTTAAGGATATTCAAAGTGTATCAATTGTCTACCGCTGAGAGATCCATCACTCACTAGACATTAATTATTAGACTTCATGGTTTAAGCTCCAAAAGATATATAAATCATTTCCTAGTATTCATGCAACATGTTAGAATTCTTTGGCAAATAGAAGAAGGCAGAATAACAAATTTGAATGCTAAAATCCAAATTCTTGTCAATGCACTATTGTGTTAGTAATTAAACTCTAAGATATATGCAACTACCCCTTCGTATTGGCTCCATGGTGGTTTTGATGTAGCCATCTCCAACACAGTGCACCCTAGACTCCACACATCCACAGCAAGATTGCAACCATTTGAATTTTTTATGACCTAAGAACAAGAGAGGAAGGAATTAAAAATATACGATTGACGAGCTAAATGACAAATGTAAAGTTATCATTCATGAGAAAATAAGAGGAATTTAGGAAAATTAAATAAAAACTACCTCAGGTGCCATCCAATATGGACTTCCTTTGAAAGATAAAGGACAGGACTGACCAGTGATCTGAAAACAAGGAGCACAAAGTAAAAAAAAAATCATCCTGTAGTCTAACAAAAAAATTTACAAATTCCATGACATTACATGCTTTGCCATCCCAAAGTCTGCCAGTTTGACACGGCCATTAGGATCAACCAATATGTTTGCACCTTTGATATCCCTGAACAATGAGAAAATCTTTTACAGAAGCAAGAAGAAACAAAGGGAAGGAATGAACTTCCTATTAAAAAAACTGCCAATTATCTAAAAGAAGTAATCAAAACTTGTTTATACCTATGAACTGTATTTTTCGCATGCAAATATGCTAGGCCTGAAAGAATTTGCTGGGTATAACTGCGTATTGCAGGTTCTCCGAATTTGCCATACTCTTGAAGAAGTTTATGAATGGAACCACCAGATACATACTCCAAGTAAATATAAAGTTTGTCATCAATCTGTCAATATAGGGAAGACTTAAGGTTCATAGTGGTTTGCAGTGAAACTAAATTGTTTTACATAACTCAAAAACCAAAGCAAGTTATAGACTTATTGGTGAAAGTATCATAGAAGACAAAGTGACAAAATGGTAAACACATCTTGTAACAAGCAAGAATAAATCAGTCATACATGCTTATCACTGTGCAGTTAATCCAAGCTTGAGTATAATTTAGGAAAGTGGTTCTAGAATTTGGAGATCTAGATTACCTTGGCTTCATCATCTCGATTACTTTTTGGCAATCATGCAAAATTAAATTTGACAAAAGGTCCCATGCAATGTGCTTTCAGGTCCAATGGAATTGTCAAAAGGTTCTCAAGACTCAGATAGTGACTAGGATATGCAATAATACTGAAGTAGTAAGGTGTTGTACCATATTTGGCTCTGGTGAACTTGTATTCCTCAGTTTTATGCTTGAAATACTACGAATGCACGGAAAGGTGTATACAACCAAAAACACAACCATGCCATGCATATTGAGAAAGACAAATTGAAATTAAACAAGTATGGTAAACGTGTTCATACACATCATAGTCACAACAGTACGAGATTAAGTAATTTAAAACTTCATTATTTTTCTCTAATTTGAACTAAGAACGAGAATAACTACTCAACAGCATGAAATATTCATATTACAAAAAAAATGAAAGAACAACCATGTACTACATATGAATAAATGCAAAATGACAGAATAAACAACAAATTCATCAATTGCGTTGACCAAAACAGTTAACATTTGAAATTATCAAATTGCAACAGGTGCTAAAATAGAATTTATTCACTCCATTTCTAGAACTTTAAGATATTTATGCATCTTATAATGAGCTGCTCATGTGGTAATATAAGCAAAACAAAGCAATCTAAGAAGACTACAAGAAAGGGCAAGTCTGAGCAAAGGTAATTGTATTAACATAGAATCAGAAATACCATTTCGCAACCATAGTATTGCACTATATTTGGATGGCGTAATCGACTCAAAAGAGAAATTTCCTGTCAACAAAAGGCACATAAATCACATGGATGAAAAGTCGAACATCAATATGTAGTTCTCTTGTTAAAAGGTATGATTGATAGAAACAAAGATACTCACTTGTCCCAAATGCTTGGCACTTTCTTTTGACTTAATATCATCCATGAACAGAGTAACCTCCTTCATTGCACACATTTCACCACTCTCACTAAAAATGCAAGCAACAAAATAGTCATTAGCAAATCTAACTGTAAATAGGAGCACAAGCATATACCGGAAACATTATGAGAAACCCAAAAAAGGAAAAGGACACAAGACCTAGGTTCTACAAAGATGACCAGTTAGTCAAAGGAGCAAATCCACATAGAATATCAACAAACTTATTTCTGATGCTTTGACTCAATTATGAACTTTATTGTGTCTATAATATATTGTGCCATCCATTAATAAATAGTGACTAATCTCAAAACAAAATGTAATAAATAGTGATTGCAAACTATGAGAACTCAAACTACACCACCTCAATTCATCATCTTTTTCATAGAAATTTGACATCACTGAGCTTGATCATATGTTGTTAAGGATAAATTTCAAGATCTGGATCGCGCATATCAAGAATTATATCAATAGACAAATTCATCATATGTAACAGCATACTAGTATAAATAATATTATTTTTATCTTTCTCTGCTATTTGGCATATAATGTGTAATACCAATGCCTCTTCTTCTAAAATCAACCAGTCATGTGTCCTCTAATCCCCATACTTTATGTACCAGAACTACATGACTAGGATGTGCACCTGCATGCGGCTGTTTATGCTAAACTGATATTGACTTATGACATATTTTTCTCCTCAACTGATCACTTTTCTTTTTACCACTACAAAAAAACAAGTGCATGCTACCAAGTTAAATTGCATTTGTAACCATAAAATAAGTATTCATTAATGAGGACTTGTGTGGTTACCATATCCAACTCTCTTGTCTTACATCAGGACCTAGTGGAACAGTATATAAGACTTATACAACAGTCTACTCAGATATGCATCAAAAGAAATAACAAGGATCATCCTACACTGGAAAGTCATACAGCAACATGAATCAATATGAACATAAAACTTTTTCTTTTTGAGATTAACATGAATATAAAACTTGATATAGTAAAGCAATTGCATACCTATTAAAACCAACATAAACATGTCCAAATGTCCCTCGTCCAATCATTTTTCCCTTCTTCCATCGTGATCCTGGACTCGGGGGGTAACTGGGGTTGTCTGTCCTTCCAGGACTACGAGGTATTGAGGGAGAATTGTTAGCCGTTGAACTGTTTGGTCCAAATGGAGAACTGATGGAAATATTTATCGGAGGCAGTGGCAATTTGTGGCTTTGCTTCTTTACATCATCAAGACGACTTGAGGGTGATTCTGGTGCTGTTCCTCCAGCACGTGGATGAAGTGGTGAGACGGCTCCACTGTGTATCCTAGAACTAGGACCCGGACTTGTCATCCTTGGGCTAGGTATCGGAGAACATTCTGGACTGCCCCTGCTATGTTGCCAGAGTTGTCCCAGCATGTCACCTCCCATTGAATTATGACCAGAAGTCTGACCTGAACCAGGACTGGAGCACTGGCCTGATCCAAGAAAAGTAACATCTGGATAAGGTTTAGCTGCCCAAAATGCAGAAGTTGGGATCTGCTCAGGACAAACAACTGCAATAGGACTTCTAGAAGGGCTTGACATTGAACTATCCGGGGCACTACCCAAAGCACCATGTAGATGAATCTGTGTACTGGATTGATAATTGCTTCGAACACCACGCTTCGGTGAGGTAGATAATGATTGGTTTCCCAATACTTTACTTATTGGCTTTGACATCTCTCTGGGGATCTTCTGAGTGGTAGGTGAGCGATCCTTATGCAGGCCACTCCAGGAAAAACAAAAGCATAGATAAGAGGCATCCAAAATAAGATACAATTTAACTTATATGGAAATCTCGTAGTGAAATTAAATTATATGTACCAGAAAAGATAGATACCTGAGATGGTTATTTGCAACAGATCTGTTGCTACCATCAAACTCATTTCCTACAGGACTGTGAAGCTGAGAATCTGCTGGGTCATCACTATCAATGGAACAAGTACTGGAAACAGAAGCAGTAGCTGGATCTCCATCGATATATGGTGTGTCTGATGCTTTCACAGAGCGATTAGGTTTTGGAAGCGGTAAAATCAGCTGTGGTTTACCACGTTTTTCCAAGATGGCCTTTGATGTACTGACTTCAGAGGCTGTGCGAGTTATGCCTGAACGCAACCCAGGAAGAGGGAGTGGTTGGGAAAGTGTTCTATCTGCAAAACTTTGACAGCGTGATACCTGTGTAGAAGGTGATGTACACCGGGATTCTGCTCTTGACCTGGATCCTATCTCTGAGACAGCATCATTATTCCGTTTCCGACCACCTCTTGCTTTTACACCATTTTTTTGTTCTGTTGGGCTGATCAACTTTTGTATGGTATCAATAATGTTCTCCTTTGTCGTCTTTTTTTTAACATCCTTGGAGGATGATTTCCCCCACCATGAAGGCATTTTGACTGAGAATTTTCAGCTTAATTCACAACTATCTAATAGCAGCAATCATAGATGAGGAGAGAAAGGCTGCTAGATAACACAATCTTACAATAGCTTCATGCAGCAGCATCCACTCGCCTCAGCATCGGTAAAAAGAAAAGGGATCCATTAAATGAATCTGCAGCTTACTTTTACTGAGTACTCACGTCAACCTATGTAACAAAGTATCACCAAATGAGATTACAAAAGAGAAGAAAGTTAAGATCAACGTTACATTGTCTAGTCATTCTTTCATCCCTCAGAAAAAGATCAGGTACTATCATAATGCATTAACAAAGAACTACAAAGATAAGCAGTTGGTGCCTGACAACATAAGTTTTCATAACCTAAAATAGATGAATTTTCGAGTAGAACGCACAATCTAATATATAACTGGAAGTTAAAAAGGCTAAACAATTGAAGAAACAAAAAAATTGTCCGTTTTTCCAAAAAAGAAATTGAAAGCACACCCTCAAAAGATTTTATCGACCAGGAATGCTGTTTCGATCACATTCCATATAAGCTGCATGCAAAAAGCTGCAATCTAGTCAGTAAAATCAGCGCCTTCTCCACTAACCCCTTGTCCTTCTCAAATAAAAAAAAACACCCAAACTCGTAAAAGATCCAATTTTTTTTAGTAAAAGAAAGAAGCACAATCTAGCAGTAAGACAACAGGAAACCCCATCACTCGCACCTGATCTCACTCACTTGGCCACACTTGCAGATCCAAGACATCAAATTTAGCGGAAAAGGATCGAGAGAGTGTCGTAAGTAAACACTCACCGAAGAACAGATGCAGGTCGATTCCGACAAAAGAAAGCCCAGACAAGCACACTCTCTCGGCCGGCGGGGCCCCGGCGGAAATCTACCAAAAGAGGGTGCAAATCCCCTTCTATTCAGAGCTTGCGAGCACTCCAAGATTCCCCCCGGCCTCGGTCCCCGGCGGCCACACCCGAATTGGTACCCTGGATTGGGTTTTGCGGGGATGCAGGCAGCTCGATCTGACTAAGCTGCTCAAGCTTTCCTCCGGAATCGGAGGCAAACGGAGGCGAAGAACAGGGAAGAATTCACAAAGCAGACAGCAGCGGCGAAAAAAGAGCAGAGAGAAGGAGAGGGAGTGAGAAAATTAAATAAAAACTAAAATAAAAAAGGCCCGAAATGACATAAAAATAGCAAGTATTAAAAAAAGATAAAAATAAACTAAAGAAAAAGCAAATATTACGATAAACCTTCTTGTTTCTATAGATTACAGTTCTCTTATTTTCCACTAAATTAGAAAATAGTTTTTTTTCTCTCTCTTTTGAAAAATATGTTGGTCGTAATTTCTTTCGTGAATAGACAACTTAAGAAATTATTTTTTAAGATTATATTTTAATCATCATCCAAAGTTGTAGCCTAATGACAAGTCTCCATTTCTACTACATATTTACTTTTAAAATTGTAAACATATTACATATACATATTTACAATACGTATAAATCTCTTTGCCTCAAAAGTCGTCGTTGTTTTCTTTACTTGTAATAAAATATTTTATTAGTTTCCGAAAAAATATTAGGGAAAAAGTAAAAGTAACTAATTTCCAACTAATCGAACATGGACATGAACATGATGGACAAACGGATTTATAATAATAAATAACTAAAAGAAAAATAGAAGAACGTAATAATAAAATTAACATGAAGGAAATATTTGGACATTTACCCAAAAATTGCATCAGTTTTGGGACGAAGGAGAAGTTGGTCAAATTTTGGGTTGTTTGTATTTTGGTGACAAGTTTGTGAAGTGGGCTTTGGTTTTTAGTGGCTTAATCAACGCACTGTTGGAGCACGCAACATTTTGGTGAGAAGAATAATAAAATTGAGAATTAGGAGAGGTGTTTTCGAGTGGAATAATTTTTCATTCCATTTAATCCTCTTATTCCTTTTGTTCTCGTGCGCCATGTGATGGTATATTTTTTTTAGTAATGTTGTATGTTAAATTACTTATTTTATTGTTACACCTTAGGTTTTCAGACTAATTAAATTATCATTTTAGAGGAGGGGATTTGCAACAAGCTTGACATGCGAGCATCCAAATATATGGATTGTTAAAAGTCGCCTAGGTCAATCAGCAATGCTAAAAATGGAATTAATGATTCAACGGTCCGATAAATCCAACTATGGTATAATGTAATATCTCCGGAAGTATACTTCATCACATGGCATAGTGCTCAACTTATATTTTTATTTTACTTTTGACCAATTTATTCATAAATATTATAGACATATCATTGCAAAAAGTCAATATCTAAAAATTTTATTCAGGATCTATGTCATGTGCAAGTCATTTCATCACGCATATTAACGTCGCATGTGTCATTATCATCTATTTTACTAATAGGATGAAAGATAATTCTCTCATGAATGATGAATATATGGGACATAAATAATGAAAAATATGTATCATATAATCATCATAAGCAATATAATTTCTTTTACTTACTATCTTCTTTTCATTTTGGTGACATAGTCCATCAATGACAAAAACATCAATTTCGTTATGATAACATAATATTCTTTATTACATGCATTCTTCAATTCTACTTTGTATCTTTCCTTTCATTATCATTAGTGACAACATCGATTGCATCATAATATCATTATGCATATTATTCAGAATATTCAATATGTTCAAGCTCAATTTACTCTTTCAATGTCATTGACCATCGGCAGCGAGAGTATGAGTTGCACCATAATGTCATGATGCATATCATTTGCAGTATGCTGAAGTTCAATCAATACTTACTTAGGATCACTTTGTTCTTTTATATTAATCTTGTCATAAGCCTTTACCAGTGTGTAGAAGATTCAAGTTTATCTCGATGCCACTATGGCTAGCTAGATTATGGAGCGCTCATAAGTAGTCTCAGAGGAAATCAATAGTCCTCGAAGGAACTCAGTTGTTCACGAAAAAATACAGTTGTTTCCCAAGAAACACAATAGTAGTTGAAGGAACTCAGTATCCCCATAGGAACTTGTCATCTCATATATGAGATACGGTAGGGATAGATCCCTCATTCCATCAAGGCCTCCTCTTCATGCATAAAAGTCAATCATAATCATTAACAAATTTTAACATTAACAGTTGAGTAAATAGCTAACTTCTAGATTATCGTTAACCTATAAAGTTATAAGTCAATCAAAGGCTAGACAACTACATATAACCTACATAATCATTTAATTATTGTCCATCAGAAGAACACGTGCCACGTAGGATTTCTTTGACCTATTTTGCATCTCAAGTTGGAATCTATTTTCACATAGTCCATGGTTGATAGAACACAATCCAAATTCGTGGTTAAAATATGTGTGATCAAACAAGTTTTGGTTCTTGTGATACAGTTAACACAACATCTATTGGAGAAAACACAATTTGTATTAGGGTTTTCTTCAGCGCATGTTCATCTCAAGAATGACCAAGAAAACTTGGTCTACATAGATGGTGACACGACCCACATTTGGTCCAATTCTTATTCGTATAATCAAGATGACATGGGTCGTGTTGGGGTAACACGGTCCACGTTAGGTCGTCTTCTAATTTAATATTGACACGACCTTATCGGGTTGACATGGTCTATGTAAAGGTGAAATGGTCTATTTTTAGGGCTAGGAATAACTTTCACATTAACCAATCTTTGATCTAAGGAAATATGATCCATAAAAAGGAGCCACACATATTATTCCCATCTTCAACCCGGTGTTGTCTGAAGGACATGGTCCGCGACGAGAAATCATTTAGTCCATTTTTAGCCTCACTCTCTTCTTGTTCGAGGAACGCAGATTGTGTCATGAAAGAAGTGATATGCCTTCTTTTCGCTCCAGTAGTGATTTAGTGAACACAGACTACGTTAGGTAGGGACGTGGTCCTTGTTCGAGCCTAGGGGTGCCTTAGTTGTTATAGTTTTAAATTCGTTCTGAAGATTTATTAGGTCATAAAACTTATGATTCGATAGAACGACTATAAACTTAATGCAGAGACACTATCAATCATAATTATAAATTCCTTCAACTCATCTTATACATATGAGAATCTCTAAAGTTGATCCTCCTAGTTACATACCTTAAATTATTTTCTCCTTGTTCCTTACACCAGATCCTTCTCCTCGCTCATCTTCCATGATGAAACTTCTTCTTGACATCTCCTCCTCCATGATGATCTGACACTTCGAGGAGGGAATGAGAGAGAGAGAGAGAGAGAGAGAGAGAGAGAGAGAGAGAGAGAGAGAGAGAGAGATAAAAAAAGTTGTGAGAAGAGATAAGAGGTTGTGTTTTATTTATAGGGAAAGAAAATCCCCCTAAATAGAATTCAAATGTGATTAGGATTTTTTAGATCTACCTTATATTATGATTATGAGTCCATACCTTTAGATAGGACTAGGAATGTTAAGTTGATTAGAAAAATAATAGGATAACAATTTCACTTTCACTTGTACATATATTTTTTTATAATCCTAATTATATCATATCTTATGCTATATCTCCTTTTATTATTTATTTAAAAATCGAGGGTGTTACATCTAACATGACTTTCATTGCTTTTAAGAGCGTTTAAGAGTCGGATTGGGTTTGTAACACCCTAAGAAGCACATCCCACCACCTTACAAAATGCCCTCTTAGAGATGCTATAAACTTATTTCATTTACTGATTTTTTTATCAATTGACTGGTCAACATCATGAACATATCATTGCAGAAGTCAATACTTATACTATAAGACCTATATCATATGCAAGTCATCTCATCACGAATATCATCACACTACTGTTGTGCTATCATCATGTATTTTATTGGTAAGATCATATGCAGGACAGACAATTCTTCCATAAGTTATGAAGTCCAATATATAAAGATAATAGATAATGGGGTAAAACGTGTATGGGAGATATAAGTAAAGAAGAATATTGTCTATCATACTATCATCATCCTAAACAATAGATTTAGTTACTTTGAGTTACTTTATCTTTTTCTTTACATTCCTTTACTTCTTTCTTTCTTTGACGTAATTCCATCGGTGGTAAGAACATCAATTGCATCCATATATTATGATGCTAATTATCTTAATGTTCAGTATATTCAAGTCCAATTCATTACTTTACTTAGGATTAATTCACTCTTGTTTATTTATCTTGCCCTAAGTTATCAATCATTATAATCAATAGTAAGCATTTACTAGTGCATAGAAAATTTTGGTAAGCCCTAGCGTTAGTATGACTAGCTAAGAAATAGGATCTCTCTTTAACCCAAATAAAACTTCATAAATAGTAGTCCACAAGGGACTCAGTTGTTCCTGAAGGAACCCAATTACCCTACATTAGAGGTTTGTGTTAATAATATGAATAAATCTCTTAGTTCGTCAGAGGATCATTCTCTTCATGCATATATTCAATCATAATCATTACATCTTTTAAATTATTATTAATTATGCTAAGTTATCGTTAAAATATACTAATTGTATCTTAATCAAATCCATACAATCAAACATGAATCACAATAGGACATCACACAACTTCTTTCAAGGTAACACAACCCACGTTAAGGATAGACACTATCTATTTTCCATAGGTTTATCTATAGATCTTTGTTGACAAGACACAACCTGCGCATGACCCATGTTTGCTCCAACTTTTACTTAGTATCATGGGAACATGACCCGTGTTGGAGGCAACACGATCCGCGTCAAATTGACACGCCTTGTTTCTAAGTTTAGTTTTTCTGCATTGTGTCATCTTGGATCTCGAGGAACACAATGCGTATTGGAGAGTTGCATGGTCTATTTTTCGTCTTTGCTCCATTGTCCAAGGTGTACAGTTCGTGTCAGGGAGCGACACAGTTTGTTTCCTATTTTTGCTCCAACATCATGTGAGGAAACACAATCTACGTCGAGAACGACGATCCATTCTAACTTCACTCTCTTGTTGTTCGAGGAACGTGAACTGTGTCATTAAATCATACGGTATGTTTGTTGTCTTTGCTTCAATATTGTTTGAGGGTCGGATACCATGTTATGAAGAACACGATTTGTTCGGCATTTCGTGACATAGTGATTGCAATCCTCATCTTTGTCCCTAGGTAAGCCGTAAGATTAACTATTGTTTGGTAGATTGACCATAGACTTATAAGAGAGAAAATAATACTTGTGAATATTATTCATAAATTCATGTATTGAAATCATATAAATATATATTAAGAACTCTAAGATTGATCTCCTTATTTATATATCTTGATATGTAGTCGAATTATCTTTTTCCTTGCCCTAGATCCTTCCTCTCGCTCCTCCTCCATGATGAACATTCTCCACCTCCGTGATGATATGATGCCATGAAGAGAGAATGAGAGATAGAGGTTAGATCCTATTTATAAGGAAAGAAAATCCTTTTAAATGGAGTTTAAGTATGTTTAGGACTCTTTAGAGCTTAACTTGTATTGTGATTAGAAGTCCTCTAAAATTAATTTGTATAAGACTAGTAATATTAAGTTGATTAGAAAAAGATATTAAAATGACAATTTGACTTTGACTCATTCATACTCTTCTTCTAATCCTAATCATATTATATCCTATCTTCTAACTTTTAATCAATTAAAAATAGAGGATGTGACAGGGTTGGGCAAAACATACAACAAATTGGACATCACATATGAACCAACTCGATCTTAATTTGGTTGAATCATAGTCTTATTTCTTTAATTACTTTTACAATATATTATTCTTTTAAAAACAAGAATCACATTTTCTTAAAACATTTGAAAAAATAACTTCAAAAAAAAAAATAATCTAATATATTCTAATTTTAAAGTAATATTAAATTATTATTTAGACCAACTCGACTCAATATCAATAAAAATATATATATTAAAGTTCGAATCATCGGATTGAGTTGATCATATTTGAAAAATTGAAATTTGTAATTAACATATTACTGATCGAATAATAGCAGGGTCAAACCATGTCAACAATCTAAGCCAGACTATTTGAAATTGAATCGATTCGAGTAGTTGGGTTGACACCCCTAATTGAGTCGAGCGTGGATGGAAAAATTCATTCCAATCCTATTATTTGCTATTTTCATTATGATTCTACTTTTTAGTTACTATTTACTCATTTTCAATGTTTTTATTTACTTATCTTATTATTTTTTATAATTCTATATATTGATTTTATTTTTCATGTTTTACTGACTTTTTTGTTAGATTTTATATTGAAAATAATATATAATCAGATAAATTGATTTTTTTAGCAGACTGAATTTGATTTTGACCGGGTCAGAACCTTAATCCGAACATGAATTGCTCGAGTTTGGTGGGATCAAATCTAATCAATGAACACCCAAATGGAGCATGCTTCTTGCAGCTAGTTTTGTACTCTTTTAGTGTTCAGTTCTTAAAAAAATTATTTCACATGTCTGTAAATAAATGATATCTATTACTCAATTGATCTACCCCTACCTTCAACATTCCAAGTCAAATCAAGTACTTCAAGCAATAACATTGAGTGCTGTTTCCAGTTCATCTTTCGCAGGTACTGTGATAAAAGCCTGGGACATGCTTAATGGTTGGCTACTTTGGATTTAATTTAGACCTTTCATTATTGAAGTCTTCTTACTTTTTTGTTCTGATACATGTTATTTTTTTCCTCTAAATGAGTAATTATTTTTACCTGTATGAAACGGCAATACTTGCATCACAAAAGATGTATTTTTACTTGTGAAACATTAAGGACTGGGGCAGGTAGTGGTAGATTCGAAGAGATGAACATTGTCTGATTACATAAACCTGTTTTGACAAATTACCAACTCTGAGGACTACTTTTCTTAGGACCTGATGTTTTGTCAAGGAGCGTGAGATGAATATTCTCATTCTACTTCAATTCAGTTTTGCTGAAGCTACTCACAGGAAGATTCTTTTTCTCTTAATTGTCTGAACACTGGAGGTCATAGGTGGTGATATAGATGGCATTTGAGCACTACAGCTCCCTTTGGCCTTTGTTTCCTTTTTCAGAATGCCATCTTATTGTTCATAATTAACACCCCCTTATTTGACAAGTTTGATGATCAGAATTGTTAAATGTGAGGAGTAAAGTTTATGGAAGGTATCAGATAATGGAATTCCATACTGCATCAAGTGTTGAGCTTCATTCTACCTTTTTGGTGGACAGTCATTTTACAAGATGAAGTATATTAATCATTATGCTCCAAACAAATTTACTTTCTATGGTTCAAACTGGTGTCATCTCTTTAGGCGAATTGATTGTTGTTCGATGGTCGCTGATATTTATTACCATTCCTTCTATTTAGATTGTTAGAAAGAAAGGATCAATTCAGATCAAGTAAGCTAATGTGCAATTTAGTATGTGCAGTTTATGGCTCAATATTTTGGTCTTCACATACATCAAACTTAGCTACCAGTCCACAAACAGTGGTCTCTTGTTAATCTTTGATGAGCTACCACACACAGTATACATCATACTTAGCTGAAGAATCCATTAGCATTTTGCCTCCTGAATCTGGAGAAAACCTCACAATTCATTTTTCAGACTAATTAAATTAAGCATTACATCAGTACATGATAATGACTTGTGCATACATAGTGGCCTGAAAGCTACTGCATGTATGCATTCATTAAAATCTAGCAACAACAGAAATATTTGAATTGAATAAACTTATGAAATAATATCCCCAAAACTTCAATTAAATTCCATCACTTTCAAAAGAGTATGAAAGAACAAAGTGCAGGCATCTTAAGGACTCCAACAAAAACACCATTTTTTTCCCCAACATATCATCATAAACATCTGCATTTATCCTTAATTATTTTTCTTCCTTTTATTTATTCAAATTACATAACTCCTCCATAAGTAAAATATTTGAATATTTTTGAACCCTAATTAACTAAGTAAACCATTTTAATTAGGACATAATTAATGATCATAGTAATGTTTTCAAATAGTTCTCAAACTCACACCTGCCTCTTTACTTACTTTCTATCTACATCTTTTTACCAGAGTAGCATGCAGTCTGCAACGCTTACTAGCCATCAGCTCCAATTTTAAAGCCATGTACGAGAAGAAGCTTTCAGGAGCCAGCGGCAACGGCTGCCTCCCCTGCCACTACGGTTACAGGGATCTCCGGCTTGGCTGCTACTGCCTTCAGGACCTCGTCGACGACGCCTGATAGGTCTCGGTCGTACACGTTCATCTTGAGGCCGTACTTCATGAAAAGAGTCAGTGACATCTTCTGCTCGACGCGATGGCTGGCGGCGACCTTGAGGCGGTACCTCAGCAGGGTGGCGGCGGCCACGGACTTCATCTGGAGGTACGCCAAATCTTTTCCGAGGCAAATGCGGGGGCCGGCGTTGAAGGCTACGAACTTGAACGAGTCGTGGGGCTCGAAGCTTTTGCCATCCGCTGAGAGCCAGCGCTCCGGTCGGAACTCGAGACAGTCGTCGCCCCAGACGGACTTCATCCGGCCGGCTGAGTAGATAGAGTAGGTGACCGAAGAGCCCGCAGGCACAAAGGTGCCGTCGGGAAGGACATCGTCGGCCACCACGTGCTTAGAGTCCTCGGGGACGGATGGGTAGAGGCGGAGCGTCTCGGAGAGCGCGGCCTTCAGGTAGACGAGGCGGTCGGCCTCCTCGAACTCAAGCGGCGCAGCGAGCCACGACGCGCGGTCGTCGCCGCGGGTGGAGCTGAGGACGGAGACGATCTCGAGGAGAATGCGGCGCTCCACTGCCGGGTGGGTGGACACGAGCCAGAAGAACCAGCTGAGGGCGACGGAGGAGGTGTCGCGACCGGCGAGGATGAAGTTGAGGGCGACGTGCTGGAGGAACGCGTCGGAGTAGGCACCCTTCTTCATGAACCGGGAGAGGAGGTCGTCGTGGTTCTGGCGGCTTTCGTCGTTAAGCTCGAGCTTTCGGGCCTTGATGACGGCCGAGAGGTAGCGGTCGACATGAGCGACGCTCGTGGCGAGCGTGTCCTCCATGCCGAAGCGTAGCCGCTTCTTGAGGCGCCAGACAAGCTCGGGAAAGATGAACCGGTTGAGGCTGGCTTCAGTGGCGCGGTCGAACGCCGCGGCGAAGGCGTTGTCCGGAAGGCCCGGCGAGAGCGTCTCCGGATCGCGGCCGAAGGCCAGGCCACAGATGTTGTCAAAGGTGAGCCGGAGGAGGAGGTCCTGGAGATCCACCGCTGCGGCCTCCCCGGTGACGGCTGCCTCCTTGAGGATGGGCAGGAGGCGGTTGTGGATGGAGCGTGAGACCCAGCGCGACATGGCGTGGCGCAGGGTGCGGGTGGTGAACTCGAGCGCGGCCGTCTTGCGCTGCAGGAGCCACGCCTCCCCGTCAGAGTTGAAGATGCCGTCCCCAAGGAGGTCGAGGAACACGGCGTGCCACGTCGGACCCTTGGGGTAGTTGTCGAAGCGGGACTTGAGGACGTGCTCCAGGTTGCGCGGGTCGCACGTCACCGTCACCGTACCCTGTCTCCGGGCGAGCCCCGGCACGGCGCAGATACACGTCTGGTACGTGCCCCCCGCCGCCCGAAGGTTGTCCGCGATCCACTCGTGCATGCGCTCCGAGTGCTGTATTAACCCCGGCAGGCTGCCCACCACCGGCCACACCCGCGGCCCCCGCGTCCCGGCCGCCAGCCGCGAGAACCAAAGCATGTAGGCCGCTATGAACGCAACCGCCACCAGCACTGTGCCTACTTCCACCATCTTTTCACGTCGATCGCTGCACCAACTCACCTACTCCTTCAACTGCGTACGTACGTAGTGGTGCAATTTGACTGCAATGCACAAGGAAATGGATTGCTCTGCTGCTTGGAGGAGGAGGTGGTGGTAGGCTTATCTACCACCAGCTAACATGGCGTGGAGAGAGAAAGAGACAGACAAGTGTGTATGTGTATGGTAAAAAGGGTACTGACCAGGTCAAGGAGTTATAGCAAAGAGTGCTAAGATTTATAGCAAAAGGTGGTGGAGTTGTGATGCAGCATATTGTGCATTTAATAGGACAGTCTGTGCCTTTGCTTCTCATCAGCTACCACCTCATTTTAAACCCTCTCACACTCGCATATTTCTCTCTCCATTTCTCCCTCTCTCCTCCGCTTTGTTTTTTTTGGAAAGAATGAAAATACAACTAATTGTTAAAAAAAATCCAAAACTTGAACCTGATCGCATACAGCAACTTAAGAAGTCCGAAGAGTCTTCTTCTTGTATTAGTACTTGTACTACTTGTAGCTGGAACTTGGTTTGTTGGTTAATCTCACAATAAATGCCGGCAGAGGTCGTTGGGGATCAAAGGAAGGGCGATGACCAGAAAGGGAAGCATGAATTATATAATTAAGAGGCCACAGAGCTCAGGGGGGCATATGCATGCAAGAAACCCTAGTTTATGTATAATGTATATGTGGAGTGAGTGCTCTGCGGAAGACATGCAACATTACTAAACGAGTTTACCTTCCACATCAATTTGGTGCATGATTTTCATTTGCTTGTTGCTTGATTATCTCCTCTTCCTGATCGGAATTGAGTGGTGATTCAGTGTGCATAAACCCTAATCCTGATATTGGGAGCGGATCAGGGGGATGAGAGGGGCATGCACCTAATTTTTTAGGAAAAGGGTGGCCTCCATTAATAGTGGTGCATGGCATTCAATGGGAGGTGGGGGAGCAAGTGTATTAAATATTGGGATTGGATGGGTGGCAAAGTTGTAGTAGTAGTGTCTCTCTGAGAGAGAGAGAGAGAGAGAGAGAGAGAGAGAGAGAGAGAGAGAGAGAGAGAGAGAGAGAGAGAGAAACGGGGACTGGCTTTCAGGACTAGGACAAGAGAGTGAAGAAATGGAAAATAAATATATGAATGCATGCAAGAAGTGGCGGTGGTGGAAGATAATTTGGCCAACAGTTCATTGTGCTGATTAATTCAAACCTTTCCATGATATATAAGAAAATAGTACTAGTAAATATAATAATAATTGAGAGGAGGATATGGTTTGGAGTTGGGTGGCCGAGCCCACCTAAGCAGAAGACTTGTCATTTGGATTGTGCTCTTTTGGAAACTTCACCTTGCAATTTCAATCATGCATCATTAAAGTTAATAACATGCCTTTATTCTCCAAATTCATTTTAATAGAATATACGAACCATCAAGGGGTTCATGTTTGATTGGAGAATTGCTATTTCAGATACATGTTTGTGAATCTACAAGGATTAAAACGAGAACAATTATTTTACCATATTACCCTTGGTTAAAAATTTGTGATGTTAAGAAGGACAACTAATTAATTTTACAAATCATGTGAAGTTGTTTACGAGCATTTGATCAGGTTTAATTAATTTTTTATGGTCTCAAATATCACAAGATTCACAGCATATATATGATGTTTCATAAAATAAAAATGGATCGGATAAAATGAATTTTATGGTTCAACCAACAATCTCTAAATTTATTAGGCTTTATATGGTATGCATGGCTACTCTCTAGTTTTCCACCCCCAATAGGTGGGCAAGCACATGGTTTTCTTATACTAATTACGTTTGCTTGTGATGATTAAATTTGTGTTAGGACGTCAAGCATGTTATGTATGGGTCAACAAAAGCAAAAATATGTGAACACAAGTTTTAGTAATTAACTTAATTGTTTTTAACTCTAGTTGGTATGACTGCATAGAACCATGTTCTTACCTACTCTTACCACAAATTTGTTCCTTATACAAGGAAGAAGCCTTACCTACTCACAAATTTGTTCCTTATACAAGGAAGAAGCCTTACCTACTCTTACCACAAATTTGTGCCTTATGCAAGGAAGAAGCCCATAGTGAAATTTTAATTAACTTCATATTCCAATGAACCATTAATTAATCTTTAATCCACAATCTTAATCTCCCATCTTTCCTTAACAAGGAAGGGTTTAAAGCATTTATATAGTGTTCCTAGGTGTTTTTTTTGTGCATGCATATATGTAAATTTTAAGCATGGCTCTATGTCCAATAATACCCCTGCAATTTAGTGTTATATGAGGTGGGTGACTAACATTGATGTGCTTATACACTTAGCTGGTAGCTACCGCTAACAATCATACTGATTTTGTTAGCTGGATAATCTGATTAATATAGGTTGCATATTTTATCTTTTTTAATTTTTTGTGCAATAAGCGTTGCATGCATCTTCTGGTCATGAATCATATGTATACATATACATTGGGCCATATGTGATGTAACATACATTATGTTTAACTCACACATGATAGAAATGAATGCATGTCTAATTAATTAAATATATGCATATGCTTAATGGATCCACTGCTGGAAGGTGATGAATTTCCTGTGGACACGTAGGTATTAGTTAATAATGGACAACCATATGATCCTATATATATAAAATTATCTTCTTAATTTTAAAATGATTGTTTAGGTCTTATTTTTTTTTCAAATATAGCTTTATGTTTCGCTTCTAACTATAAATTATCAAATATTCATTTTCCCATTTGTACTATATAAGTTTTCATCTAATTCTGACAACCTTTTGTTAATGTCTCTTTATTTATCCAGTTACACTTTTATCCTTTATTATTAGTTAAAGACACTACACTTGAGAGCTGAAAAATGAAAAAAAAAAACAATTTATTAATGTTTTCAAATGATAAAAAAGGGCGCAAATATAATTAGACAAATAAAAAACTTAAGAGTTAACTGAATTGTAGGGTTAACTGAATGTAAGGTAGAGTGAAAAGTTTTGATAGTTAAGACTAGTAAATTATTAAAGTAAAAATATTTCACAGTTCAAGAAAACTAAATGAAAAAATATACATAATTACTAGACTAAGAATTACAGTGAAGTGGCACGAATCGAGTCCAAACACCATTTTTTCAGTTTAGATAAATCTTACCGATCCGAACTAAACAATTCTAATATATATGTTTTCTTGTTCTTCTCCACATATGCCATAATTAATTACTGAGGTATCTAAAGAAAAGTGAAATCTTTTCCTGGCAATTTCACCTGTGATTGGTTTGGATAAATCAATCGATCAATTTATTTCTTCCTACCTCTCACGAAATATTGTATCTAACACTATATTATAAAAAGTTCAATCACCTTTCTAAACTTTCATATACTTGACATTTTAATTTTTACTAGTGTGGTACTGGCGCGAAAGATCTCAAATAAAAAATATTTAGTTAAAATAAAAACTTCATAACTTCTTCTTTATATATATTTATTTAATCTTAGATAAAATCTAATACAATATATTTAATTATATTTTATTAAAAAATTAAAATGAGTTGAAATTGAATGTGTAACTTTTTCCTTAATGATATTGAGTTCATGTATGATATTTATCAATTTAGTTGACTTTTTTCATTTACAACCTTTCAACTAATTAGGTTTGTATGTACAACTTTTTCATTGCAACTTTCACTTTACTAGTTTCGTTTGAACTTTTATTGCACTCATATTTCCACTTAATTTTCGTGTACCTCTCTTGTACCATCTTATAGTTATTTTTTTCTCTTTCCAATATTTATGTGTTACTATTAAAAGTAATCAATATAATTGCTAGATATATAAAAAGTAAGCAAAAACTTGTTTTATTATTTTGTAAAAATAGATTTTGTGAATACATTTTAGAAAAAATATAAAAAATATTTTAAATATATAATTACTATTCTTGCTTTTATACTCCTTACATTTATCGTAATTATTACTTAAAAAATATATATTTCTTAAACACACATACATTATAAGGCATACTTCTCTCATTTCAAAAGTAATGCTACATATTTTTCCGATAATGATTAAAACGTATTTAGTTTAAATTCTTTATGAATTTTTTTAGTTTCATTGTTATGCTACAATAGAAATCATATCTAATTAAACATTTAATTACATGACATTTTTGTTATTATATAGTTGTGTTATGAAATGATTATCTACTTATAATTATATTTTTTCTAATTGTTTTGGCCCTTGCATGAATGCATTTTGATCACTTCATGTGGTCTTCTATTGCTATCACTCAAAAATATTCATCTCAAATAAAAGGTTTAAGCAAAGAAATAAAAGTTTATTTCTTGCAATAGGTAAATTCAAATATAAATTCATTTTCTTTTAAATCGATGTAGTAATTACAAGAGTTATTCAACTAATAAAATTGAGAATTACACATCTATCTATATCTATTTGTACCATACTAGAGAGAGAGAGAGAGAGAGAGAGAGAGAGAGAGAGAGAGAGAGATATCGACATGTTGAAAAACTCATTTCATGATAATTTGATTAAATT
>LTAE01001644.1:0-52418 GCA_001647135.1 Pontederia paniculata | reverse complement strand
TCCCCCTCCTTCGGCTGCATCAATAGAAAATGGAAAGAATTTCAAACTTCAAATATTCGAGCAATTATATATGAAGAACCTTCTTAAATTAGCTTATATTCCCAAGAATCAATAATGATGATACCGATCATTCAGAAAGTGGAAAATGGAAACAAATCGGTATATATTGTTTGCAAAAGAGGTTATTGGGGTAAGCTTTTTGGGAACGGGATCAACCTAAATAAGTGTACATTTTTCTGTCATCATGGGGTATGGTGGATTGCTTCGCGCAGAGTCCACAGTAGCAAGTGCATCCCTTGTTTGGCTAATCATTTATGACCGACTAAGGTTACCCCAATTCTCAAACAAATGTAAAGGCTCATGATAAATTATTCAAATGAACCTATGGTTGTCATTTGATGATTGACGGATAAATGACTCAAGGAACCATATGAATATGAAAGGATCAAGGATCCTTATGGCTATGAAATGAGCAAAGCTCATCATGAAATGGGGACGACTTCATATGGGGACGGCTATATGGGTACGGTTCAAAGAAGTCACAAGGTGAACTTTCGATTATCAAATGATAATAAATAAGATAAATATCTAGCATGGACACATATGTTATTGATATGAATATTAGGAAACCTAATGTATGTAGTGCTCATGTTAGATATGATTATGATTATGAAAATGGCTAAAGTCAAAGATACAATGATTTTTATGAATTATGGTTCATAGAACCTTATATTATTGTTGGATCATGAATCCTATATGTTTTATGATTATTGATGCATAAAAGTTATGATGATTTATGATTACGCTAAATGTGCATATGTAAAGAATTTTATTGTTAATGTTTATGGCTCTATATACTAGGCGAAAGCTTATGGGATTATGTTCCCTCCATTGGATCCTGCAGGTGCAGGTAGACATGATTAGTTCTGATGGTGGCACTGCTCATGACCAAGAAAGTTGCACATGGCATATGCTAAGTATCGAGTCTAGTCTCATGTATGACCAATTATTAGGTCTATTCTTTATTTTTCATGTATCGAGTCTTATGTATCGAGCTATGTGGCTCAAAATTATGTTTAAACCAAGGGCTTTTGATGTAACTTAATGTGTTTAAGTTAATATTATATTTTATGATGATCACGAATCAGTTTATACAAATCGTTTTCGTTGTTTTAATGCTGATTTTTATGAGTTTCAATTGTATATGATGTATGTGTCCCTGTGGCACCTCGTGAACCAGCTTGACGCATGTCGAATATCGATTCGTGCACGTGTGGGGCGCGTTTCAAAAAATTGTTCGCTTTGGGCCCATGGCCCGCACGAATTTAAAACGCGTCTTGAATGGTGAGGAGAGTGGTCACTTATAAGCTCATGACTACCCCTGTGTTTTGCTCGTGTGGGATTAAACCCGTTGGTCTTGCCTTGGGTCCTTATATTTTTCCCTCCTTGGGGGCGCGATGTTGGCTATGATACCAATTTGTAACGCCCCCAATCCTATTCAAGAAAATTGTTCGCTTTGGGCTCATGACCCGCACGAATTTAAAACACATCTTGAATGGTGAGGAGAGTGGTCACGTATAAGCTCATGACCACCTCCGTATTTTTTTCATGTGGGACTAAACTCGTTGGCCTTGTCTTGTGTCCTTATATTCTTCCCCCCTTAGGGGGGGAGAGGTTGGCTATGATACCAATTTGTAACGCCCCAAACCCCATTCAAGAAATTGTTCGCTTTGGACCCATGACCCGCACGAATTTAAAACGCATCTTGAATGATGAGGAGGGTGGTCACTTATAAGCCTATGAGCACCTCCGTGTTTTGCTCATTTGGGACTAAACCCGTTGATCTTATCTTGGGTTCTTACAAAAAATTTGAAACTAAATTAGTAAGGTTTTGATTTTAATTATATTTAAGTTGAAATAGTTAAACCATTTAACTATTTTTTTTCTGAAGATATCAACAGTATTTCTTTATCAATTGAAAAGGAAATATTAGGAACAAAAAGTAATTGAAGATTTAGAGCATATTTGGCTAAGCTTATAAGTAGGTTAAAATTATTTATAAGTAAATTTTAGAATATCTTCATGTTTCGTAATTAAAAATATTTACTTATAAGTCGTTAGGTAATTACTTATAAGTTGAAAAAAAATAAGCAGGGTCTCCTTGCTTATTTTTAAAGTTGTTGACTTATTAATTTTAACCAACTATATTACTCTTTTATCCGTATCTTTTAATATTATTATCATATAACTTTAAGGGTATCTTAGTCAATATTTATTTTAACAAATATTATAACTATTTATTTATATTATCAGCACTTTTATCCAAATACGTAACTACTTATATTTTAAAATAAATATCAGCACTTAAAATGTTTATCAGCATTAGTGCTTATCAGATATTTTTTATCAGCTAAGTCAAACATGCCTTAGCATCTCAAATATTTAAAAATTAAAATAGCACATAAATAAATATTACTTTTTTATTTATATTAGAAAATCTTATAATATAATATAATTTCGTTTTACACCTCCGAAAGATCTTTTAGATGCCCCTCTTTTGAACTCACACGAGTGTGGGCCTGCTGGACTCCCGTAGAGTCGCAATAGTCTTAACTTAACCTACGACTAGCAAACAGAGGGTTTTTTTTTCTATATCAATTGATGATTCTTGACTAATTTAATGTTTAGACAAGTGGCAATGTGAAAAAATCTTAGATCAAATTGGCATTTCCAAAATTAGAATTCGGAGCTATTAGCTCTCTCGTTTTTCAATTCGAGGGCACAAACTTGTTAATCATTTGTATCAATCAATATTGATTGTGGAGGGTCTTTTAGAATTTAATATTAGTGTAATTCTAACTGATTATGAGTATTAAAATATATTAAAATTAAATAGCACAAAAATCTGATTATATGAGGATCAAGAAAGGTAAAATTAGAAACGATAATTGAAGAAAACGAATGTACAAAGATTAATTTTATTTGGATGACATAAACAAAAAAAGAAATAAAACTTAGAATAATAATTATATATATATAATTAAACAAAATATGTTTTAAGCGCATGAATTATTGAAAATGAATGAAAATAATATTTTTTCATTCTTTTTTTTTGTTAAAGCAAATCAAATAAAATAATTTTTTTTTCTTTTACCCTCTTTTCAGTTTCAATCAAACAATCTTAAGGGGGCGTTTGACATGAGGTAATGCAGATAGATTATCGGTTATTTAATTTAAAATTTCTAGGGCTCACTCTATTATCACGTTTGACTGCAACATATTATCGATGATTTTTACTTCTCTGATAATCTAAATTACCACCTTACTGGTAATGAAGATAGCACCGATGGGAGGTGTCTTTCCAGATTACCAGCAAGATCCCGACATGCATTTTGACAAAATTATCCTTTCAACCGAACTTTAAAAATATTTATATTTTATTACAAAATAATAGTCTTCAACATTATCATCTAATTTTTTTAATTATTTTACGAATGATTGATAATATAAACTCATATTTTGACCTAACTCGTTTTTTTTTATTTTTTGTTTATATTTATTTTAATTCAACAATTTTGAAGGGTATTTTAGTAATTTTTTGTTTCATAATTTAAATTATAATTTATATTTTTGCTACTTACCAAACCTTATATATAATATTACCGGTAATTTATAAAGTGGTAATCTATTTTAATGGTGATTTAAATTATCGGTTAACAAAAACTGAAAATGCGCCGAACGGTCTCTAAAAATTATTCATTTTCGAAGTTCGAAATTATTAAATTAAAATTCAACGTTGCACCAACCAATATCAACTATGGAACCTATACGAAATTAGTACATCACAATCATTATTGAATGCAATAAATTCATAAAGAATGCTAATCAATCTATGATCACTATGTATATATGAAACTTGCTATGAGCTTAAAAACATGTACAAATACATTGCTTCTCTTAAAAAAAAATCTCATTTTTATCCGCGCTCTTTTTTTTCTCATGAGCCGACCTTGTCAAGCTTCTCCGACACGGTCTTCATCCTCGGCCTCGCCTCCGGCTCCGCCTCCGTGCACGAGAGCGCAACGCGGAACGCCGCCATGATCTCCTTCCTGGCGTGCCCCGCCTCGCGCATCAGCGCGGCGTCCGCCATGTCCGACAGCGGCCTCGCCTCGTCGAGCCCTTCCCTCACCCACCTCACCAGGTCCGGCACCTGCTCCGCGGACGTCGACGGGGACGGCGAAGAGGCGGGCTCGGGAGACCTGCCCGTCAGCATCTCCAGCAGCACGACCCCAAACGAGTACACGTCCGACTTGTGCGTGTGCGGGGCGGCGCCTGCGCGGAGCTCCGGGGCGCCGTACGGGTTGGACGTGGCGGTCTTGGTGACAGTGGAGTACTGGTAGCCCATGAAGCCGGGGGTGGCGGCGGCGGCGTGGGCCGGGGCCGGGGCCAAAGAGGTGACGGAGGCGGCGGAGATGATGGAGAGCAGGCGGTGGAGGTTGAAGTCGGAGATGAGGGCGTTGTAGTCGGCGTCGAGGAGGATGTTGGAGGGCTTGACGGCGCCGTGGACGAACTTGCGGGGGCTGCACTCGTGCAGGTGGGCGAGGCCGCGGGCGGCCCCCTTGGCGATGCGCAGGCGGGTGGACCACGACATGGTCGCCTGCCCCGACCGTCCTGACGAAGAAGAAACTTTAAAGACAACGATGCAGAAAGCAGAAAGGTGAATGATATGTAGAGCTAGTAATCTCGAGTTCGAGCTCCGAATTTTTCAACTTGGCGAGAATATTATCGATTTATCGTGCCCGTTCGAATATCGGATAAGTCAGATACTAATAATTCTGGACATTAATGAATCTCGATCGAAAAAAAAGAGCCAGAGATCCGTGTGTGTGACCATTGCATGAACAAAAAAGAAAAAAAAGATCATCCCTTTTTCACCACCTGAATCCATCAGAGTGGCTACAGAAAAGAAATAGAAAGCTTAGTAGTAAGTACTGATCTGAATTCTGAGCAAAGGAAGAAATACTTACATGTCACTCGACAGTGCACAGTGATTAATGTTTTGTATATTTTTTTTTGTTGCCCCAAAATATCCGGAATTACTAGTGTTCGATTAATCTGTGTCACTACGATGGATGGAACTTCTAATAAAAAATTACTGCATATAAATAGTTCGAACTCGAAATCTTCTTTAAACGAAAAGAAACTTCTTATCACTCCTGATAATGTTTTATATAGTTTATCAAGAACAAAGAACCTCACACCTCAAAAAAGCATGTCGGGAAATGCTTTTGCTGACAAACAGTATTTAACACTAAATTTTCAGAAAGTAAAACACTTTCTGAATGATGTATACGAGAGTCTGAATCTGTCTAAACATTTTAAAAGATGTAGTTTAAGTTTTAAGGAAATCATAATGTTAAATATTTGCTCAAATTTGAAGAATTTAAACCTATCAGTTCTGCATCCGGTTCATAACTTATAAAATGACTGAGTGCGGCAATTTCATGCAAAAGTGCTCAGCCGAGCTGAGCATCCACTGAAATGTTGATGCTGAGTGCAGCTGGGCGACGTGAATTCAATGTTGCACACATTCCTCTCCACAAACACAAATGCTATCGAGAGGGCCCTCTGCCGGGTGCCTTTGCTTTTATGGTGTATTTGGATCGAGGATAATTGAAAATAATGAAGGAGAAGGTAATAATTAATCTTATTTGAATAATAAATTTAAAAAAAAATAAAAATGATAAAGAATTTTACTTTTCATTCTCTTCCTTCACATTATCTTTCCTTTCTCTCTCTCTTCCCTTCTCCTTTTATATCCAAACATTCCCTTAGAAATATAAAGTTATGAAATTCTTTCTATAGACGTCTCCTTCACAAGTGATTGAAATTATTATTTTTTATTCATCAATATTAGTATATGATTAATACAGTATTCAAACGCGAACGAAAACTTCGACCAATAATTAAAATTAAGACTACTAACTCTCATTGACTCTGATATTATTTCACAATATTAATTTTTTGAATTCACTAAAGCCCGAATCTACTAGTATCCTCTCAAATGCTATGCAAATAAAAAAGATAAATCTTAACTAATATGATGACTTCAATAAACAAAACCTAAGTCTAGTGAAACATTAGTATAATTTTAATATTTAAACCAATCAAATTTAGTTGGATTGTAGGTTCAAAACTACACATAATACAACAACTCCTAGTTCTTAAGAATTGTTTTGCTCTGCTTCTGATTTACTTTCTACCTCAAATGGAAAATTATTAATCCGGTGTTTGAACACGAACGAAAACCTCGACCAATAATAAAAAACACGACTACTAATTCTCGTCGACTATGATATTATCTCATTATCAATATGGATTGATTTTTCAAATTTACTAGTGTTCGACTCTACTAGCATCCTATCAATCAATGCCACCGAGCATGCAAATGAAAAAAATAAATCTTAACTAATGCGATGACTTCAATAATCAAAACCTAAGTCTCGTGAGACTTTGGTATAATTTTAATATCTAATCAATTTTTATTTATTTACTTTTATTTCTTTTTCTAATTGGATCTATTGATATATGTTCAAACTGTACATAATCTAAAACTCATAATTTAAAAAGTTTAAAACGTATTTTAAAAATTTGATATTGAACAGTAAAAAATGAATCTAACGAACTGAATCATCGCTAAGTAATTTATTTAGTAAAAATGCTAAGTAGGCTCACAACCTCTATGGAAAATTATGCCTATTTGCAACGAGAGAAAAGAAATAAAAAAAAAACAAGTTGAACAATGTAATACCAGCTGCTGTTAACATGAACAAATTAAGAAAAGAAACAGCAATCCAAGTAAGTAAGCAATCAATTAACCAGTTAACTAAAAGCTGCAGAGCAGGGGCACTGTTTACCTCTGAGCGCAGTGGCGAGGTTGCCACTGGGGACGAAGTCGGAGATGAGCAGCTTCTCGTCCGGCGCCCAGTAGTACGCCCGCAGCCGCACCACGTTCCGGTGCCGCACCCTCCCCATCGCCCCCACCTCCGACGCGAACTCCTTGTAGTACCTCTGCTGCTGCTGCTGCGGCTGCCCGCCGCCACCGCCGCCGCCTTCCCCCAGCCTCCTCACCGCCACGGCCACGCCGTCGCCCACCACCACCTTGTAAACTAGCCCTGTTCTCCCCTTGCCCAGCACGTACGCGGACGCCCGCAGCAGCTCCTCCAGCTCCACTCTGAACCCCTTGTCCATCGCCACCAACTCCCCATCGCCGGCCGCGCCGCCTCCGCCACCCGCCGAACCGCCCTTCTCGTCTTCTGATACCGCCGATGATGACGACGACGACGACGAAGACGAAGACGCTCCCTTCTCCCCTGCCCCTGCAAGAAAGCACCACCGCCGCGGGCTCCGTTGGTCTCCGCGGCTTCCGAGCTTCGCGCAGCACTTCTCCTGGTCCTTCATCCTCCAGTACAAGTAGACGAACACCACTCCCACCATCGCTACCCCTGCGACGTCCGCCAGCGCTATGAGCACGATCATGCTCGCTCTCAGCTTCCCCTTCACCCCTTCCGCGGCGTCACTCTGTCGCGGCGCAGCCGGCGCCGCCGTGGTACTGGGCCCAGCCGCTGTCCGGGCCTCGCAGGGGATCTGTAGCGGGAACCCACACAATCCGGGATTGTTGAGGAACGCCGTGGGGCCCTGTTTCGCCAGAGATCCCGTCGACGGGATCTCGCCGGAGAGATTGTTGCATCGGAGGTCGAGGCTCACCATCGAGGGAAGGTTCCCCAGGGATCTCGGGATTTCGCCGGACAAGCGGTTGCGGGACAGGTTGAGGGTCCCGCCAAGAGAGCCGAGCTCGCCGAGGTCCGGCGGGATCGATCCGCTGAACTGGTTAGAGGAAAGATCGAGCTGTACGAGGCTCGACATTTCCGACCAGACTCCGGCGGGTATACGGCCGGAGAAACGGTTCTGCGAAAGGACCAGCCGCTGGAGCTGGCGACAGTCCAGTAGGTCCGTCGGGAGGACGCCAGAGAGGGAGTTCCTGGAGAGGTCGAGGTTCTGCAGCCTCGAGAGGCGGCAGGCGGCGGAGGGGAAGGGTCCGGAGAGGAGGTTGTCGCTGAGGAAGACGGCATGGATGGAGGAGGCGTTGAAGAGAACTGGCGGGACGGGACCGGCGAGGCGGTTGGCGTGGAGGTCGAGCCGGCGGAGGAAGAGGAGGCGGCCGAGCTCTGAGGGGATGTATCCGGAGAGGTTCTTGCCTGTGACCGCGACCCCGACGACGCGAGGATACAGTGAGCCGGTGACGTTGGCGCAGGAGACGCCCGGCCACCGGCAGGGGTCGGCGTCGTCCTCTCTCCAGTCGGCCAGCGACGCCAGCGGGTCGTCGGAGACCGCCGCCTTGAAGGCCAACAGCGAGAGGCCGTCCGGGGACAAGGCCTGGGATCGCGCGCCAAATATAGTTACCGTTAAAATTATAAACTGGAGGCGTCGAAGTATCATGGTCGTGGACTCGTAGTAGTGCACTCTCTCTCCTCTCTCTCTCTATTCTTCTTTCTTCTTCCTCTTAGATCACCATCATATACTAATTCTTAGTACTACTGACATAGAGAGAGAGAGAGAGAGAGAGAGAGACTGTTGGGGATGTTAATGTGGGGAGATTAAAAGATTGGAAAGAGAGGAGCCGAGACAGCTGAAAGCAGGCAAAATGTTGATGATTGCTTCACTTGCTTGGCAACACATCCATCTGAAATTAACAGTCCATACTAATTGAATTGAACTACACAATTTTATATGATTATATGAGTTAATACATAAATAAATTTAGAGGAAAAAAATGTGTAACAGTACAAAGTGTCGACACTATTTTTACAAATATAATGATCAAATTATTTTGTACAAAAAATATTATTACTTTTTAGTGCGCCCTTATAAATTTATATTTCATTAAAGAAAAAATAAAAGTGATACCTACATTTTTAATCGTTGCTTAATCTATGCTGGATAAATTTAAGAGAGAGAAAAAAAGTAAAAGAAAGAAAAATTAATATTCATCGTAAATTTAACATCCTACGATTAAAGATGTAGATAACATGATGCTCCCTACTTCACTAGGGAGCAACTACATTGAACTCTTTCATTGACTTCTATTTTTTCAAATCTTGAATTAGAAGTGTTTACATTATGCAGGATCACATCACAAGCTTGGTTATGGTTAACCACTATGGTTCTTGCTGCTTCTAGCCCTAGCAAAAGTCTTTTTTCTTTTCCTTTAACTTTTTAAATTTGTTTTGAAGTAGTACAACCACTAATTAATTAAATTTAAAATTCGTAAAAAAAATGGTTAGCTCATGATAATTTTTTTGGAATTAGAAAGTAATTATTTAAATTGATATTATACAACATATTAGTTTATAAGGATATTATTAAAATAAATGGTATTAATCTTATATATAAAGAATTTTTCATTAATATAATAATAATAATTAAGTACAACAACTTAATTTGACAACATGTAAAGTCTTATTTTATCATTGTATTTCATTTCAATGAAACTAAAAATAATAATATTTTTAGTTTGTTTTTAACACAGTAAATTATTAGCCATTTTTTTACATAAGAAGAAAAAAAAACCATAAGCTACTTTTATTGAAAAAATATAGAAATTAATTAATTTAATATCAACAGAACTAAATTATGTTTAATCAAACCTACCATATCATTTAAATATACTAATCAGTACCTCTGAACTTACCCTAGTCCGGTTGAAGAAAGTATCTTGGTACTTAATTAATTGCCACTGAGGAATTTGAAAACTATATACAGGTCACAAGCCTCCTACTATTACAGTAATTAAATGGTGTTTCTTTGATTACAGTAAAAGCATTTGTACCTACTGCCTGCAGGGATTCTTAAACTATTTCTGTAACGTGCTCGATCCCTATAATAAATTGGCTTCTTTAACTGCTCTTGAGTTGGAGCACAAGCCATTTTTCTTTTGGGTGAAGGGTAAACCGTACAAGTGTCCAGAACTACTAGCACCCGACTAATCCGGTGTTCGGATGAAAGCGACAAGATAAATCCTAACCAAATTGATGACTCCGGGCATGCTTGTTAAGATCTTGATCTAGATCTTAAGATCTTACGATTTTACGATCTTGAGGGTCATAATCGATCTCGATCTTAATATGAGGATAAGATCTTAATTTTTGTCGTACGATCTTACGATCTTATCCGATCCTATGCGATCTCAAATAAATATTTTAATTATTTAGAACCAATATTTTTTATAAATTTAATAATAATAATTAATATAGATGAAGTTCAATATAATTTTCTGACACATCGATTAAATTGTGATGATATCCAAGCCTAATTCAAAAAATGAGTACAGAAAAATTATTTAAAATATATTTTTTTTATTATGATATATTATTTTATTAATTCGTAGGATCTTACGATTTTCGATCTTATGACCCTCTTACGATCTTATGTAAGATCTCGATCTTGACAATCTTGACTCCAGGGCTCGAACTCAGGGCTACTAGCTCCCGGTCCCTTGACCCGGGGCACAGATCCGCTAACCCAGAGCACAAGCCAATTTCTAGGTTCCTTTTCCATGCAAAAAAGAAAAGAAATCAATTATATTTCTGCACAGTTTTGAAGGCCAACTCCAAATACTGCATTGCTAAATGGTAATAGATGGTTGTACAGATTGGACAATGTTTTAAACAAGAAACAAGTACAAATGTGAAATAGATCCACCATTTAAGACAGAAAAAAGGCATTAGCTCCAAATAGTTTACAGACTTGTATCAGATCATTAGCTGATACAATTTAGATTGACAAAACAAACAAATCCATGTCACTTCTGAGAGATGCACAGGATCCATATTCTTGTATCTCACTTTGTCTCAACTGTTAAGAATGGCCCTGAAAAAGGCTTGAATGGAACATGACAGTAAGTAACCTAATGGATTCAGAAAAAGGGATCTCTCAGCATGTGCATTTCCTCTCAAAAAGTGGGTGGGGGGGACCTGATTCAATGCATATGCCCTCACCCTCAAGCTATCTCAACTGCACAGGTCTGAATCTTATGAACTATTATGTCTTTAGTACTATTTATGACCATTAATCTGCTTCTATGCAACCAGGTACACATTGATGCACTGCCCTGCTACCATCCTGAAGAGATGAAGGGACAAACAGCTGTTTCATACCTGATTAATTAAGCATGCATCCACCCACCATTTCCTGATCAATAGTGATGAAACAACTAAAACATACTGAAGGATTTGACATACATAAGAGAATGGATTGCTTCTGGTGTTTGGCGGTTCTGCGAAAAGAACGGAACCAAAAAGAGAAGCATTACTGTCATGGAAATCAGAGTGTAATACTGCTTCAATACCTCCAGCAAGTGGAATTGTGAATTCAGAAGATTGAAGCTTCTAAATCCTGAAACATAGTTACTTTCTTATCTAGAGCAATAGTTTGGTAGTGTAACAGTTGATAGCTCTGGCACGGTATCCGGCCGAAGAATTTCGACTAATGCAGGAAGATGAGGATAATGTCTCTGTTTGTCTAACAGGTGAAGTATGAAAAGTGAGACCACCAGTAAGTTTGTTATGTAACCTGTAACATTAGCACATTGCATTGCATGCAAGTAGAAAACACTTTTCTGATTGAATTTGCAAAGGACTTGCCTGCATTAAGTTCGCAGCAGTGATACACTCCTGCACAATACAAACCAAGATTTTTTTTTCCTTTTTGGTGAAAACTTGAGTTGAGGTACTGGCAGTGAGTGTGAGCAAGAAGTAATCATGCTATAGTAAAGTGTCCCACATAAAGGAAAATCAATCTGCTGTTTTCTTTTATTAATTGAACAAATTTAGAGCACCTTCAGATTTGATTCCTAAGCAAGTGATATAACATGAAAGAAACATTAAAGTGGAAACACAGCTTAAATATGATGCCTCTTTTAGTCTAAAATAAATAATTGTAGGGCCTTAATTGTCAAAGAATGATTTACATATTTGAAAACATGATATATTCATCTTAATGTTTTAGAATATTGTGAAGAAGAATTCATAGCGATAGTGATGAACACTAAACCTATCCCTAAACTAAATTATCTGCTTAAACCTAATTAAATTATTCACTTAAGAGAGAAATAAGCTAAACCAGAATTTTATTCATCCAATCATCTTTCTATTACAATCTTATGGGATTTATATAGAGTTCCAAACTCAGATATAATCATAACATGGAAACCTAACAAAAGGAAACCTAATTAAAAGGAAACTAACTCAAAAGACCTAAACTAAACTAATGAGCTAAAGGCCCACAGAAATAAAGACTAATGACTATAGGACAGAATGTCCATGAGCTTCTTTGTTCTACATCAATTCTCCCCGTATGAGAAAAACTTGACTCTGCGAGTTGCAAGACGATACAAGTGCAATAGGATAACATCAAGATGTCGGAAGATAGCTTCATTGATCCAAGCAACAACAATAGGGGGATGATCGATCCAACGGATGAACATGTGTTGACGAGGACATCCATGCGAGAACTTTGGAAGCTCCAAAATCAGCAAATTGCTAAAATAATTCTTCTCATACGAGGTACCAAAAAGTGTCTCTCTATAAATATCAATTTCAGAATATGAAATTGGGTGCTTCCATTGCTCATCCTGTGAAGAAAGAATTGAAGAATTTGAAATAGTAAAATTGAAACAAAGTAGTGCGTCAGTGTTAAAGGATTTCAATATAAGATCAACTTTCTTTGGAATAATTAAGTATTCAACAATAAGAGGATCGGCATCCAAAACTATGGGCTCGACAAGAGGAACACTACAAAATTTAACTCAACTAAAAGGACCTAAGAATCAAGAGGATCAACTAAGGAAGGCATATTGACCTCTTCCAAATAAGAAATATCATCCCATGGTGAATTGTTAGGAATAGGCAAAGATGTCTCTTTTGGAAAAGGAGGTTTGGGGAAGCAACACATTGATGACGTGTATGATGTGGAGAATTTTCTGAAACACTACTCCTTGTAAGATTATGTGGTGGAGGATTAGATAGATTTATATGTAGAATCATGCAAACAAACGTAGCTAGGCCAAAAGCTCTGTGGAGATGCATATGGATAGTAAGGTGCATATCCAAAATGAGATGGGTAAGCATAGAAAGGCGAAACCTAGCATGACCCATAAATACTATAACATGATGAGTGTGGCATGGTGTAAGGCCCATAAGAATAATTAAAAAAAAGCTTGACGTTAGTTCAAAGGTTTCAAGCTTACTACATAAAAGATCACACTTACGATTAAGATCCTTGATGACTTGTGACTTAGAGTAGGATGAATAACTAGGACTATAAGTACCAAGACTTTTGCTCGACATATAAAAAAAAGTTTTAAATTTCCTTTTTTTCTCGAATGGCGTGGCAGCAGGAGTGGGTATTGTCAGGCGTGATTTGTTGTGACGGCTTCAAGACTGCGGCTTCAAAAATCGTAACCAGATTAGAGCAACGGCGGCAAAGATGTTGCAGGGGTGATTGTTGTTGGCGTTGGTGGTGACCAAGGGCAGTGGCGATGGCAGCAACAACAAAACGGTGATGGAAGGAGCAACAGAGCGGTGATAGCAGCAATAACAAAGCAGAGGTGGTGGGGCGCGAACAACAGTAATACAGCGACAGCAGCACCAGAGCGGCGATGACAACAATAGAGTGTCGCCGGCAACAATAGGGAGGCGATGGGCAACAACAACAACAAAGCAGATCGGCAATGACAAGAGCATCACTAGCAGTAGTTCACCTTCGCCACCACCAGAGCAGCACAACTTTCGTGACTGCGGTTGACGAAGACGACGATGGTTGTGTGTTGTTGAATTGAGGAAGAGGGGCACATTACTGTAGCGGCGGCTGAGGATGGGGGCAAGCCAGAAATTAGGGTTTGTGGAGAGAGATGATCACAACTGTTTGATGACAATCAAAGGGTTGATTTTGCTCTGATACCAATTGATGAAAACTAAACCTAACTCTAATCCTAAATTAAATTATCCACTTAAACCTAATTAAATTATTCACTAAAAAAGAAATAAATTAAACCATAATTTTATTCATTCAATCATCTTTCTATTACAATCTTATAGGATTTATATAGAGTTCCAAACCTTTATATAATCATAAAATGAAAGTCTAACAAAAGGAAACCTAATTAAAAGGAAACTAACATAAAAGACCTAAACTAAACTAATGGGCTAAAGACCCACAAAACTATAGATTAATGACTATAAGGCAGAATGCCGATGAGCTTCTTTGTTCTGCATTAGATAGCTTACTTTGTCCACATAGAATTACACAAATGATCATCGGACACAAAAGTTTGTTCTTTTTGCAGCAACAAATATGGAAAAAAATGTGAATTTCTAGTAGACCTCCGAAAAAATATTCCATAGGTACAAGACATAAGAAATAGCATTAAAAAGATCTTCACTAAGCAACCATGAAGAAAAAGAGACGGAGCTCATCATAGAATATAATCTAAGGGTTGGAATTTGAGCAATTTTAAGCATATTGGAATCACAAAACAATCAAAACTAAGTAGACTTTTACGTGCATACCTTTATATTTTGTAGTAATTCAAATGTCAAAAAGTTACTGAAACTAAAGTAAAAAAAATCAAGTTCTTGTTTCATTGATTTTAGAATTTAACCATTAATGAAATAATCCTTTTGTTCATCATTTTTCTAAAAAGGAAAATTAGAGTTTCTCACTAATGCAAACTTTGAATAATCTTTATCACAAAGAAACTACTAATTAGTAAACATATGTAGTGATAAGATATTTAATTAACAATTTAAATACTATTATGGGTGAAAAAAATTGATTAAAGTCTATCAAAATAAACAACCACTAAAGAGACTTAATTTTAATCAATTAATTCGATGAGTTTCCCCAAGATATAAGCAAGAAATCTTTTCTTTGTACACAAACATTGGCAATCATCCAAATGCATAAGAGACACAAAGGCTGCATTGAGGAATCATCTAAATAGTGAAGAAAAACTAATTTTCTTTCATCCACATAGCTTTCACTCACATAACCATTTCCCAACTTTTTGAAAAAAAAAACATTAAAAAATAATTGTATATTTCAGAAATTGTGAAAGAAAGCGATTTAGAAAAAAGCTCTAAAAGCAAGTTGAACTTTTTTTTTATAAAAGCAAACTTTAAAAACACTTTCAAACGCATCCAAAGTCTGCATTTTGAAAATTTTGATAATTATGAAAAAAAACATATTTGTTGTGGTTGAAAGGTCTTTGTGCCACAAGTTCCTTTGCTAGATTTGAAGAAAAAAAGTAAGAAAAATGAATTTTCAACCACAGATTCTATGAGCAAAAACAATACAAAATTCTTTCACCAAACACCTAACTGATAGAAAATAAGTCATCTTTTTTTTCTCTTGACAACAGAACCTTGAAAGTGTCATCAAGCCAGCTTGATATTAACAATGGAGTAGAAACAACATGAGATAGAGGTAACATACCTGTTATGAAAGATAGATGATTAGACAAAATATGCAAAGCAGCAGAGCTTCCACATGCTTTCTGTATACATTTCCATTGGACTCCGGCTCTGGAGTAAAATTAACTTGCAACATAGCCCTAAAACCATATCAATTCTTCTGCTATTACTTGATGATTAGATGTGTTCACCGGGTTGAATCGATCCGATGAACCCGACTATCCGAACCCGATCCAATCTTAATTGGGCCGGATCAGATCGTTGATCGGGTCGGACCCGAACCGACCCGATCATAACCCGATCGTCAATAGGTCGGGTACGGATTTCAATTTTTCGAATCCGATCAACCCGATGACTCGAGCTTTTATATATATTTTTATTAAATTTAAACTAATTTATTCTTGATAAAAAATTTATATTACTTTAAAATTAAAATATATTAAAAAATAAATTATACTTTATATCCTTTAAAATCATTACAAAGTTTTTGAAAAAATATATTTCTTCTTTTTTCCAAAATATAATTGAGGTTAAATATTATAAAAAATAATTAAAAATATATGAAAAATTTGATCGAGTAAACGGATGATCCGACCCGATTCGATTCAACTCGATCCAATGGAGACCGGGTTGGATCGGATTCGATGATTAACTTGTCATCAATTTGACCTAACCTAATTTAACTTGAACAAAATCAATCGGATTGGATTGAATTTGAATTTGGGTCGGGTCAAACTTGACCCGTGAATACCCCTAGTGATGATGGGCCAAATGCAAACTGTGCCTTCCCTAGACTCATAAATAAGAAGGGAATCATCTTGCGATAAGGCTAAACAGTTGAGAGAATTTCGATATGCAGACCAGAGCAGTCTTCCACTGGTAATATGCAATGAGAGAGTGAGAGAGAGAGAGAGAGAGAGAGAGAGAGAGAGACCTGGTTTGTTTATGAATTTGAGGTTGGTTTAAGCGAGATCTTGTGAGTCAAATGGGTTTATACTTCATAGAATAACCGGTCGTTTGGATTCAGGGTTAGGAGGAGGAATACAAAATTATTCCTTAAAATTAATTAAACTATTCATAAATTAAAAATAAGTTAGTCAAACTTTTAAAATTTAAAATCATCTCAAAATACGTGAAATCACCTCTTTTAATCCAAGAAAATATATTAAATCTATTTTTAAGGAACCCAAATTTTTTTGTTAATTTTTTCTTCAATTTTTTATTATTAATGTAATGGCTATTAACTAAGAATTACTGATTATTAATGTAATGACTATTAATTAATTATTTTTGTGATTCAATAATGATTATAAATGTATTCTTATAATAATAATTAATGATCACGAAAATATGAATAGTGATTAATTATTGTATACTTATAATTATAATTGATTATACATTATTATAAATGTAGTGAAATAAAATTTAAAATTTATATGTATTACTGAAAATTATGTGCATTAGTAAATATAATTAAGATTATTTTAACATCACTTGTTTTCATAAATATTTTATTTTTTATTTATTTTAATTCCAACACTACCTAATCCAAACTTTTGGAATAAATTCACCTATAATCCTAATGTGGTATAATCTTAATAGATATTCTCTAAATTTTAATCTCAATTCAAACGACCCCTAAATCTTCAACCGTGTAAAACCCCTAAAATCACTTGCTAAAAGAAAAAAAAGTGTATGCTAAAGTAAGGAGAAGGAAATTTGGAGAGTTTTAATTAGAAAAGTAAAGGAAGAATCAACAATCAAAAGAGGAAAGGAAGAAATTTTTATTTCTAAAATATTAAGGTATGAATTATTATTTTTTATGTGCATGACATTGATCATTGGATGATTCCATGAATTTTATGCTCTTGGGTGTGAAATTAGAAAAATGATTATTGATTTGCATATGTGTGATTATTCATATGCATTAATTGTTATTAAGTTCCCTCCAATGCTCCATAATTATATAACATCGGGTATTAATGTCATATGAGAACTTAGGGGGCATCTTTATAGAGGTAATATTTTCATATTGTTGATAATGTTGTATTAAATTATTTGGGTCCACCATATTGTCTCATTCACTTGTTTTAATTTTGTAGGTAATCTATGTTGATAGACAATGCATATTGCTTGTGAAGTGGCAATCCTGATTGCTCATGAAAGAGAGGGCAATCCAGATTGTTACTCAAATGACAATCTTCTATGATTTTCTTTTCACATTCGTCCTTTAGAATTTTATTTAAATAGATAATAAAAATAATCAAATTAAATTAATATAATATTTTATTAATTAGTATAATAATTATTAATTACTATACTAATATTTTTTTATCATTATCATTAAATAAAATATTATTATTTATACTAATTTTAACATTAATATTATTAATTAACTATACCAGGTTATTAATATATTATAAATAATAAATAATCCATCATTAATTATTAAAATATTATAAACATTTAGAATAATTATTATTAATTTTCTATTATCAGTTTTAGAAAATTATATATCACTTATAATTTTTTTATTTTAGGATATATGTTTGTGATTCAAGTTCAATAATTCAACTAAATTTATATAAATTTGTGTACATAACTATTTCATTCAACAGTATTTTAATAAAAAATGTACATTATTTATTAATTATTTTATATAAGAAATAAGATAAATAAGATTGCCAAATACATTACCTATACATACTAAACAAGGTAATGTACATTGCCGGCAATTTAATAAGTGACAATCTTTCTGATAGGGAATGTACATTGCCAAGTAATGTGCAATGACAATGCAGTGAACGCAACCTTAAAGATAATATTATAAATGTATGCACTATCAATTGAATTTATATGGATTGTGTTCGTGTCTATGTTCATATCATATTTATTTTATTGTTAAAAAATCATTGCTAAGTTGCATCAAAATCTAATATTTTATTCATGTTAGAAAATGCTTATAATGTATTGTTATTTATATGTCTAAATAGATTGGTATGCTCTTGTATTTAAATGCAACAAATGTATTAGGATAAAACTTAAAGAAAATTTTAGGAATCATGAAAATCAACATGTTTTAGACAAGTCAGTTGGCATACTTAGGAGGTCAATCGACCGTCTTGAACTATGGGTGGACCGGCTAAGGTCGATTAGTTAGACCCTAGAGGGTGGTTGATCGACCTCATCAAAGAATAACGTCGATCGAATCGACCCTTGAAATTGATCGACAAACCTCGATCAAAGGCATGGGTTCATTGACCTGATCTTAAAGATGGGTCGATTGGCCTTGATCAAAGATATGGGTTGGTTTACTTGATCTTGGAAGATGATCGACTCATCCTATTTAGAGAGTGAAGTTGATCGATCGACCTTCAAGGTAGGCCAATTGACTTCTCAAAGTTGGAATTGGAGGACTCTTCGTTCCATGGTATTACTTTATATAATTATTTGATTTCTCACTTAAATGTGAATTATATATTTAGTCGTGATAAAACTAAAATATGTTAATGATTAATGTATTGATTGATTAAATTAAAGTTTGAATATATAACTTGATTTTTTGATGAATTAAGGGATACTTATATTCTAATTATTTATTGGACTTTTTCGCCTTCTAGGGTATTATTGGACCTCTGAATTATTGTTACGGGTATGTGTGACATCGCCTATCTAGTGATACTAGCGTTGAAAGCATAGCCAAGTCTTTTCGTATATTAATAAGGTTATCAATTAATTATAATAATTGTTAAATTTAGAATAGGAAAATTTGAGAAAAATTATGTACTTCTAATGGTCCTAAGTGAAATGTTGAATTGGGCAATGAACTTGTTGATCACGATGTAATATTGGGCATTATTATGAAAAATGTAATCAAAATTTTTGTCAAATATTGATTTTGACATCGATAAAAAAATATAATCATAATGTAAAAGGATTATGTTTATTATCATTGATTCCATATTAATTATATTGATCATATTATTATCTTATTGTTCAAATTATACTATGTCATGTCTTGCTTTAACGATCTTTAAATACTTTGATTGGGACTGGAATGATTACGGTGACAACGTTGCTCGTGTCCTAAGGTTATGTGTCATATTGAGTTTTTATCTTTAAATTTATATTATTGAGTCTTATGTCTAAAACTACATTAGCCTACGAGAACATGAAGATGAATTAATGTTCTAATTAATTATGCCATTGCATGACCAGAATTATAATGAATTTTATAGACGTATATATTGTTGGACAAAAAGTCATTTATCTTTTACAACATTATATTGCTAAATGATATATATTCAATTTATTTATCACTTATGTTTTTATATTGTTAATTAATAAGTAATTGTAAATGTTTTTGATGTATGATTTACTTATGATAAATCAAACCCCGTAGCATCGTTCGGATCCTTTTTCCTTAAGAGTGTGTTTGGATATAAGAGGGGAAAGGAAAAGAGGGGAGAGGAAAATAATAGGAGGGAAGGGAATGAAGGGTAAAATTATCTATCCTCTATTCAACCCCAATTTTGATAATATTTTTTAGTTAATTAGGAGGGGACATGAGGTTAATTTTTAATTTTTCCCTCAAAAAATTTATTATCCAAATAAGATTAATTATTACCCTCCATTACCCTCTATTATCTTCAATTCAAACACACCGTAAGAGTATGTTTGGATTTATCTGATGTGAGGGAACAGGAGCATGTGAGGGGAAAGGATAGTGATCTCGTCAACCGCTGCCCTCCCCAAACATAACCATAGGAGGGAAGAAAATGAAGAGTAAAAAAGTATAAATTTTTCATTAGTTAGGCGAAAAAAGAAGATTAATTTTTAATTTTTCTTTTTAAAAAATTATTATCCAAACAAAATTAGTTATTATCCTCCGTTACTCTCAATCCAAACACACTATAAGCGTGGGATGTGAGGAAACATGCATCATGCATGCCATTGCTTACTTGTCCTAGATGACGGATGTGTGTCCCTTTGCATTTATTGCAATTTGTATATGTGAATAGAGAAAAATAATTTAGAATAAATAATAAAACGTAACAATTTGACAAAAGAGCTGGTTTGCCCGAGTGGTTAAGGGGGAAGACTTAAGATCTTCTGCACTCAAGTGCGCATGGGTTCGAACCCCATAGCCAGCATTCTTTTCCCTTATTATTCTTTTTTGTAATATGTTTATATCTACCATAATATAATTCTAATTAAATATAATTAACTCCCAAGACAAACACGTTGATAAATTTCCTTTTCCTCAAAATAATTTTAAAAGTGTTCATTAGCATATATTTCTATGCCAAAAAACTTATTATATATATATATATATATGTAATATGTTTATATCTCCATGAATATAATTTAAATTTAAATTTAAATATAATTAAACCCCAAGACAAAACGTTGATAAATTTCCATTAACGTATGCACCTTTGATAAATTTTAATTTTAATATAATCTGCTCCCAGGAAGCACCTTTGATAAATTCCCTTTTCCTCAAAATAATTTTAAAAGTGTTCATTAACATATATTTCTATACCAAAAAACATATTATATATATATATGTAATATGTTTATATCTCCATGAATATAATTTAAATTTAAATTTAAAGTTAAATTTAATTAAACCCCAAGACAAAACGTTGATAAATTTCCTTTAGCGTATGCAACATTATTTTATTATTAATTTGTAATATGTTTATAAGGTTTAATAAAAAGTATACCCTATTTAAATAGAATACACTGTATCCTCTCTAAACTGTTGAATTTCAAATATGTGATTGATAAAAATAATTAAAAAATATAAATATTAAATAGACTATTTATTTTTAATATATTTTAGATATAGTGTATCATATAGTAAAATTTATATTTATATCTCTCACAATATAATTTTAATTTTAAATATAAGTAGCTCCCAAGACAAATGGTTCACAAATTTCCTTTTTTCACAGAAATATTTTTTTCATTAATATCATACCAAAAACTTACTGTTATATTCTGGGAGATATAAACATATATGAACTGTTTATAAAATTCTTTTTTTTTTAAATATATTTATGATCTCCCACGATGAACCGTTGATTTCCAAGGATAAGAAAAAAAGAAGAAGTAATCACAAAGAGGTTGTAACTTGCAAGAGAAATATTAAATGCTAGTTTCTTCGATTGTGACCGTTTCTCATCTTAGTCCAGAATATGACACTTTAAGTCATTAATTGTCAAATTAGTCCATGGAATATAAAATTCTACAAATTCCTTAGAAACATTTTTCGACATTTTTTTTTGGGAAAACTCCAACCAACATAAAAGCAAGTTAGATAGGGTACTATGTGGATCCAAGGTAGATATTTTGTGTGCAAGATGTGTCCACCGCAGCCAAAAAAAAGTACAACTCTTGAGCATATAAATTATTAAATTATATTATGTCGTTATCCACCAAGAAAAAAAGTTTTACATACCATTGATATTAATCATTAATTTAAAATTAATAATCATGATGATGTGCTATATGGAATCCAGTGCAAAGTATTATGTATTTCATTTATCTCATGACAAAGGAAAGAAATGAGAGTTTGCATAGCACTAACACATGATCATGATCATTTGTTTAAAATTAATGATCAAATATGATCTTATAAAGTGAAGAGACAATTAGATCTGATTATTAGTTTAAAATTAATAACCACAAGTATATGCTATATGACATATAGTGTAAGTACTATGCATCCTTATTTATCTCATACATAACGCTTTGCACTGCATCCTATGTAATATATAATTATGATTATTAATTTAAAATTAATGATCATATGATTCTATAAAGTGAAGAGATAATTATATGTCAAATAAAATTAATGTACAATGCAAAGCGTTATGTACCCAATTTATCCCTCTAACAAATTAAAATTGATATGTAAACCAAATAAATTACTTCTCAATTGAACTAATTTTGTATGCTCTGTTTACTTTGATGAGAGTATTTTAAAAAAAATTAATTTTCCATTTTTTGTATTTGATTGCTTTAAATAGACTAGTCAATCAAAAAAAATATTTTATTGTTAACAGATAGATAAAACTTAAACAAACAAATTTTGGTTTTTCAATTATTTTCCTTTCATAAATTCATATCTTTTGTGTTTTCAAAATTAATTTTTCTTCATATTCAAAAGCTATAAACTAAATAAAAGACAAGTTAATTTTTCAAGAATTTATTTTTATCAAAATAAACGGGATTATTAGTGGACACAAAAAATATTTTTTGCCTATAATTTTAAAATATGTTTCGAATTAAGTAAGGTGTAATTTTTGTTATTCTTTCCGGTCAAAATGTGGAATTCATGAACTGAGATCAGCACAATTATTTATTTATAATGAAAAAAATAAATTATGAAGACAAAATTATTGCCAACATGAAAATGCAAGGGGGCAATCACATGAACCCACGTTATTTAATAACATAATAATAATTCATTAAATAATAAAGGACAAAAAAATGGCTCCTTTAAAAAGTGTTACGATCATGGTGTTCTGACCTTCTCATCCGCCGCCACCGAAACCAACTCCACCTCTCGCGACGGCGGACGGAATGGTCGGGAGACGTGGCGCTCGTTTCGCGCCGGGATCCGTTTCAGGGCCTCCGGAAGCAACGCCAGGTACAAGTGCCTCAGCCACGCGTCGCCTCCCTCGTTTCCACTCTGCATTGCTCTCCTAACTATGGTCTCCGTCATCGCCTTCGATGCAGGCTCCGGCGCCGGCGGCAGAGCGAAGGCTGCCATGAAGCCGGAGGCGAAGAAGGGGAGGAAGAGCTTGTGGTTGGCTCCCAATGCGAGCAAGCGATGGGGGGAGATGTTCTTCTTGCTGTACACGCCCTTCTGGCTCACGCTTTGCCTCGGTATCATCGTGCCGTTCAAGCTCTACGAGGTTTGCCTTCCTCATGGAGTTTACTCTTCCTATTAATGTTCCTCCTTTTGATGTCTCTCTGATGAGAAAAAGATCGGCTTTTTATGTTCAAAAGATGTTTTTTTTTTACTCTTCCTATCAATGTTCCTTTTTATGTCTCTGATGAGAAAAAAATCGGTTTTTTATGTTCAAAAGATGGTTTTTTTTTCGTTGCTACGTTCTGTGATGTGTCTTGTATCGCAAAAGGGAAGAGGAACTCTAAGTTGCGGTGGATTTGAGCGATAGTTTGGAATCTTTGGATAGATGGTCTCACGCTCGAACTTTGAACTATCATTAGAATTGAAATTTGCCAAAAGGATATTTTTGTGTCGGAGGATTTTAGGATGCTGTTGACATCTTACTGTTGAGAAGAAGAAAAACAAAGAATTTTATGTGCCGAACTGATGCTCGGCATGCGATTTGAAGTTGTAGTTAATTTCTGAGACGTAATCCAGGAGCGAAGTTTGTGACTGAACTGATCTTGGTGACAGAAATTTACTGAATTGGAGTACCTGGTTCTGGGCCTGGTTTCTGCACTCCCGGCGTTCTTAATACCACTTTTTCTGGTGGGAAAGGTGCCCAGTTTGAACCCTTTCATCCTTCTATTTTAAAAGGAACAAAAGTGAATGCCATGAAATGTTCATCAGAGAATCTTTCTTGCAGGCAGACAATGGCAAACCGTTGAAGGATCGGTATTGGGTAAAGGTAATTTTTTACTGTTAGTGTCATATGCTTGCCTATATCATAAAACTGAGTACCTTGTGTCTTTCATTTGATTGAGATAATTTTGGTTCTTTCTGTGTTTCATCATGATTTCTTAGTAGACTACTATGCCTTTTTTTTATTTTGATTATTGAAAATTATCAGCTTGTGGAGAGTAAAAGTTAGTGTTTGTGTCCTTATTTTCTTTCCTTAACAAATAATAAGTTTTTGCTCTATTCTAAACCGCTGTTATATTTTTCTTCTAGAGCAAATGCTGTATTTTCCTTCTTAATCACATACATCTGCCAATTTTGATGCTGAAAACGTGGGATCCACAAATAGTCATGGTTGTTGGGAACATATGATCCACATATAACTGTGGACATTATCTCAAAGTTGAGTAAAGTCCACCTCTTTCCTTATATTTATGAAGGTCAGTACGAGAGGACAGGCATAAATGCAGCCAACAGCATGATGCCCCACCAAAATACTCATGCAACAATGTTACATACTATCCTATTTATGATTATCTTCATTTTAACCTTTGATATAGAGCTATGGGGATTTTCACATTAGTAAATCTTGCCTATTGCCTCATATATTGGTAATCCACGTTCTATAACCTATTTTTGTTAAGCAAGTCAAAACTTGTTTAGGAAAATATCAGGTACTTGCTTTTTATGACAAATTATGTGAGGTTCTTATTTCCATTCTTTGCGACAGATGAATGTATGGATTATAATTTTTAGCTACGTGGGGAACTACTTCTGGACACATTACTTCTTCACGGTACTGGGAGCATCTTATACTTTTCCTTCATGGAGGATGAACAATGTAAGGAACTGGACTTATATCCATGTGGTCTTATTTCATTTATGTTTGTTATCTTTCACTGTGCTGCTACACTCTATGGCAATGCTTTTTTGATTGCTCTATATATACTAAGTATCCTTAATGGAAAATTTATGTGTTATACTGTAAAACTAAATCAATGTGCAATGTTGTTACAGGTTCCTCATACAACATTCCTTCTCACTCATGCATGTTTCTTATTTTATCATGTCGCATCCAACTTAACACTTCGAAGACTACGCCATTCCGTTGCTGGATTGCCATGGTCTCTTCAAGTGGCAACTGAAGCTGCATGGATATTAGCACTTTCCTATTTCATAGCTTACTTGGAGACACTAGCCATTTCTAATGTAAGTAGTAGTCTTACCCCAGCTCTTTCCTCCTATCTAATAACCCCACGATCTCATGATATTTGGACTAATTTGTTTGCTATACACATTAGAAGAGTTATCTTGCTTGACTTTGTCTTTCATAGATTTATCAATAATTCTGGGAAAAGACTCTCAAAAAAAATTCTGCGAAAAGAAAGTGTTGCACATATGTTGGATGACAATGAGCCCATTATTTTTTTTTAAGGAATGGGCTCAGTCTTTTTGTGTGTGTGTGTGTGCGTGCGCGCATGCGTGTGTGTATCAAGTGCTTAAATGTCACTGCTAATTCGTGTGCTTTTCGTTTGTACTATAATTTTTTTTAGAAATGCTCCGAGGTTTTGTCATTTGATACAATTCAGTTGTTATTTCAAAATAATTTTGGGCTATTTCTTTTCTTTTTCATATTTATTCATGTCTGACAAATAATTTGAATTTATGCAGTTTCCTTACTATGATTTTGTCGATCGGGATTCAATGTACACAGTGGGATCTTTGTTCTATGCAATCTATTTCATTGTGAGCTTTCCGATGTTTTCAAGGTATGGAGGTATTTCTGGTACATTATATTAAGTCCATGTATCATTTGTTCTTTCTTTTTCGTGTTCTGAAAGTTTAATTTGTTCTCTTTATATAGTTTTTAATTTTTTTAATATAGTTGTTTAAGCTCTCCTTTCCATGCGGGACCTCTTGATAAACAATTTTAGCAATTAGTTAAAATTTGGAGTCATGATCTTTGATCTGAATGTGATGATCGACATCACCTTGAGATGATACCAGTGCGTAAGAATGCTTTGATTGTCATTGTTTAGTTTTATTCAATTTAGCTGGATTTGTTGAATGCAGTTTGGTCAGGAAGCAGCTCAGAGAAACTAAGCATCTTTATGTTATTTCTCTCTGTTTTTTTTTTGTGGTATCATGTACTTTGGGTAAACTCAAACTTAAAAGTATTGATCTACTACTAATTAGATGAAAATGTCATAAGATTATAGGTGGTATTTAGCAGTTCAATATTGTTGAAACTACCTGCAATTTTGATATTGAATGACTCGGTGGAAATCATGCTCCTACCTGCATTGAGCTAATGTATATTTAATCATTCTCACACCTTTCCTGTTGGATTCGCAGAATAGATGAGAAAGATAGTGAGCCGTGGGACCTGCGAAGAGTCGCTGTTGATGCACTAGGCGCCGCAATGCTCGTCACCATAATGCTTGACTTGTGGCGTATCTTTCTGGGGCCCATAGTTCCCTTACCCGATTCGAAGCAGTGTGCCCAACCCGGCCTTGCATGGTTCCATATGCCCAAGAACACCATGCAAAATCAGAGTGCATAACCTTTTAGGGGTATAAGTATTTGATGAAACAGACTGTCGTTGCAGTCTTGAGTGTCTGTTGAACAAAAGTTCTTTAGGGGCCTTCTGAGTTAATGATGTTCTAAGTTTCATTATTACATTCAGCATGAATATTAATGAGGGTGCGCTATCGCTTTATCATTTTAATTGTATCAAGGGGTTAAATGCTTTGTAAGAGCAATGTGTTGTTCCTACATGACTCAGATGAAACAAGATAAATGTAACTGATATCTGATTGAAAGACTACCACAACCCTTGGCCTCTGCATTCGGGGTCGGCCGACGATCATCATCGACAATAGAGATAAATCCACATCATCGAGCTCATCATCGGTCGTGTGGCATTTACGAAGCAAAGATTAACCACTCCGCGTTAATTGGAACATTGTTGGAGTTTCTCTGATGATGCTCTGAATATAGGCAACTGAAGGTGCACAGTAAGTTACCAGGGAAATATTGCATGGTATGCTTCTGATTTCATTCATATTGTTCTTCACACTTTTCCCTGGTGAAAAACATTAATACCATCATGCAGAACATAAATCTCAAAATCAATGTATAAGATTACCTTGATCAAATCATTCTGCTAGAAACAATAAACAAACAAAACATATGAAACTTCATGGACAATTTTATCTGGAAAAGGAGTAAGATAAGTAAAGCTAATGAATGGTCAAGTAATAGGACAACATAAAGAATCCATATTTTCAGACACTAAGAAAGATATGCATGGTACCAACATAATGAATGAAGGGATTCACTGTTAAACTCAAAATCCAGTGCTTTGAACACATTTGTCAGAATTGGATCTGGACTAAATTCATCGGCAGCGAACCCGCTGAGGATTTGCTTGATAACTGATGAACTGAATGCTGAAACACAGGTGAGAGTTATATAAATTCTCACATGTAATGAAGATGAATTGGATATGGTGAATGGACAAATCTCTTTCCTTGGTCCAAAAGCATATCCTTTGCTTCAAACCCTTTCCTTGTGGACTTGTCCAAAAGCATGTCCTTTCGAAGCATTGTTATGAACAAATTATTGTTTGGTTAAATTTTACGGTGGTTGAAACCAATTATTGTTTGGTTATAGCAAATATTGCAATATCAATTAGGAAATGAGGAATATGTGGAGCAGATTCAGCTCCACGTGTATGGATCACCATTAGATTTGTAATGAAGAGTTCAGATTAACACACGTGACCCTTCATTTTAAATGAAAGTAAAAATCTTAACTCTTCATTATAGATCTGATGACGGTCTATATATGTGGAACTGAATCTGCTCCACATATTTTTTGATTTATTTTCATCGCGCTTTGATAAAAAAAAAAGAAAAATTACATGGTGCTACAGTGTTCATGAATTGACAATTCTCAATGTAGCAGTGGTGTTTTTGGATTCATGAAGAAATCATGTTGCGGTGGGTCACGTTGGGAAAGTGGTGGGGTCATAACTCATAAGGGAGTTAATTATATATAGACAAAGATTGATAACTTTTTTATGGAAAAAAGGAAAGTATAATTAAAATAAAATGAAAAATGTAAATAAAAAGAACAAAATATAAATCGAGTTAATAATATTAAATAAAAAATATATTTAAAATTTTGATCAATAGTTTATATTTAAAAGAAATCAGATAAATAAATCATATATAAATTAAATGTTCACGTAATCTCATGGCTACCTTTTAAATAATAAAGTGATAATTTTTGTTTTATTTTATAAAAGATAAAGTTATAATACATTGAATAGAAAATAAATAGCAAAAATACTTTCCTTTTTGTCCGCTCGATATGAACACAAAATTTAATCAGCACCTTGTTTATTTTATAAATTTTTTATATCAAAATATAAATCTAACCATCGGAAGTTAATAATTATAATAAATACTTTTATCAACCCGTAGGAGTATGTTAGAAAAAACGAATAACAAAAAGTAGTGATTGCCATAAAATATTAATTAGAAATTTAATTATTAAATTAAGTTTATTAATAGTAAAACGAACTTTTTATTAAAAAAATATTAGTAAACATGAATTAAATTAAAATATAAAGTCAATAAAATAAATAAAAGAAAGCACATAATTTATTAATAAATATACTTTTATTCTAATTAACCACTTACAACATGTTCCAAATGTTAATCAATATAATTTTCTTTTCAAATTTTTATTTATATTTATTCAAGAAAAATAACTTATATATATTAATTATATCATAATTTTTTATTATAATAATTTATAATTACGTCAAATCAAATTATTTCTATATGGCTTCGTTCTGATATGGTGGTTCAATCATTTATACAAAAGCCAAAATCTTATTTTCATGTGTTAAGTAGGTCGAGGATTCTTTTTTTACATATTAACTTTAGTTACATCAACTTTCTTTTGCTGTATGACAATAATCATCATATCTTTGTATCAGTTTGCTCTTGCATAAGTACAATTTTTTAGAAAAATTTATATCGCTAATTTTAAATGTGGAACTAAATAATAAATAAAATATGCTTATTTATCTTAATGTTATACTACATAGAAAATCTATAGCATATAATAAATATACACAAGTCTTAGAAAATCATTTTCAAAAAAGTTATGGGCAAGACATGTGACATTAGACTAATTTTCAATACTAAAATTATATATACAATTTTTTAGAAAATTTCATATGGCTAATTTAAATGTGGAACTAAAATAAAATAAAATATGCCTATTTATCTTATTGTTATACTACATCTAAAACCTATTGGATATAATAAAGTATACATATAAAATAATTTAAAAACAAAATATTAATTTTTCAATTCTTGTTTTATCTTCAATTTTGCTTATTTCATTCAAGTTATACTCTTTGTAAATAATTATATTTTTAATTTTATTATATATATATATATATATATATTCGATTTAATGAAAACGATGAGACATTTTTTATCATAATTCATTTTCTTTTTAAGTAATGTAAGAAGAATGCTACGGGGACACTTGTCTCCTGAAGGACAAAATACATCTGAAATATGAAAAATGATATATGATAAATATAAAAAAAATTGTAGTGATTTTTTTTCAAAAAAGAAAGTTCACAAAAGTTCCTACTTTTATTTATCAATTAAATAAAAGGTCAACGTTCACAAGTCTGACATGGGCCAGGCCCATATACTGGAAACAAATGGGCCAGGCCCATATATCGCAGCCCAGTTCAGTACACGTAGTCTCCAGTGGTTTTTGCCTTTAATTATCTTTCCGGAGCCGTTGGAAACGCGAACAAGGAAGAGTTTGGAGTTCGTCATGGCGTCTTCGTCTCCGTCGCCTGGTACACTTCTCGCCATGTCCTCGATTTCTTCTACTACGTTTTTTTTTTGCACTTCTACTACGAACCCTTCTTCCACATCTCGATTCTTTTGATTCCGTAGCTCATGGGTCGGCCATTTTTCGGTGGCAATCTGGTCTGCACCTTCCATTTTTGGATCGAGCGAAGGTTTTAGTAGTTTTTAGGGTTCAAAGAACAAGGGACACGAGAGTTTAATCGGTGAACTGGGAGTTCAATGGAAAAATGTGCTCTCTTTGTTTCCTAATTGTGCGGATTCAGTGTGGGAATCATTACCCTATGTAACTAGTGCCATGTTGAAAGAGGTGCAACGGATGTATGGGCTTCCAAAGAGCTTTGGACCTTTATTGATGACAAGAAAGAAACATAGTGTCGAGGCACCTAATTTGCAATTCACAAAAAAGAGGGAATTTTAGTTTGCAGGTGTGAGCCAGTGAGTACTTGGATTTTAGAAAGAAAGATTAAATAGGTTGGATGGACGCATGAGCACTTGTTCTTTCGTGATTGTGTGTGTATAGATATATCCAGTCTCATTACTGTAATTGATGTCATGTTGCAAGAGGTAATAGATGTATGGTGTCCTAAGAGCTTTATATCTCATATTTCTTCAAAAAAATAAGAGCTTTATATCTCATATAATAGCAAGCAACATCTTGTGGGCCTTCTGGAACCTGATTTGCAATCTGAAAAAAAGAAGGAAATTTAGTTTGCAGCATTAGGTTGGTGGAATTGGAGCTGCATTTAAATTGGGTGTATTGTGATTTGTTAAGAAAGTGCTGGAAGACCCTATCTTGTTATTCTTTTCCATGTAGTTCCTAGCTTAATATTTTTTTTCCAGATTTCAACTTGCTTATGTAAAAGACAACCTGACCATTTATTTCTCAGGATCTGTAATGTCAGTGGCAGTTGTTGGCGGTGGAGTTAGGTAAGCATCTTATTAGTTTCAATATGTTCTGCAAACTGCCCCTGTTACCCTCCATGTTTACCCAATTATCTTAAGTTGCCAGAAGTTTCTGAGCATATTTTATGACGTTTACTTTGTATTTCACAAATGTACCTCTGGATTTTGTGTAAAATCTTTGAACCTCTTCTAATGTTGACAAAGAACAGGAACATGCTTTATGATTCTTAGTTAGTTGTTTTTGAACAATACATAAGGGATCCTGGATGGATGCAGATTTCTCTAGTTGTAATAATTAACAACGTTTGACATTTAAAATCTAGTTGTCTCAACATCATGTTTTTCAGCTTCAATCTTTTATTTTTGTACTTTATCAGGATTCAAGTAAGTTTTCATCACTGTTAAAATAGCGGTCACCAGTTTTTTGTTGTTTAGTATAATAAAACACTAATATGGACTTATATGATTTAGCAGTGTAGTGACTTTCCGTGTGTTTGTATTTAACTTATTATATTGGATGTAGTATGCTGGAAAGTATGGTGTAGCCATCCTTCTTCCCTTAAAAAAATGTATGCTGGAAAGTCAATTTTAAGAATCTATATGCAATGATTCTTTCGAATTGAGTAATATAATGTCTACTATGATATTGTTTTGTCATGCTTTTTATTTCATTGATTGTGAACTATCAAATCCTATGCAGTGGGCTTGCTGCTGCATACAAACTTAAAAAGAGTGGATTGAGAGTGACCCTCTATGAAGCTGATGAAAGAATAGGAGGAAAACTCAAAAGCACTAGAGAATGTGGTCTTTTATGGGATGAAGGGGCAAACACTATGGTGAGTTGATTACAATCTTGCGTAAAACTAAAGACTGCAACATTAATATGAGCTAGTTGATGTAAGGCTGGGCATTGAATCGAAGTGACGGATCCAAGTTTCTTTTTGAAAGACAGAAAAGAGAACAACTCTAGAATAGAAACTGTAGGCCCAAGGATAAAATTTCTTGATCTTGATACCATCTTGACTATGAATCATATTATATGCAGACAGAAAGTGAACCGGAGGTTGGGAGATTGATTGACGACCTAGATCTTCGAGATAAGCAGCAACTCGTACGTGTTTATATCTCATTATTCTTCTTTGGTGCCCTTTGCATCACTTGATTGCTGAATTATCAAGAGTTATCCACTTTAGGTGGTAGCACTTCTGTGTTGAAATCCTACTTGTGTTGGTTACAGTTGAGTTTGGTAATCTGCCAAACATCCTACATTTTATTTCACTACTTGTTTGGATGAATTTCTGCTATTTGTGTGATGTGAACAACAGTATTATGCCACTTCTCATTGGTATGCTTTACTTTGCAATGAATCCTCATTGACGTGAAATGTAGGAAGCTTTTTTCTTTGTATTTTCTATTATTCTTTTGGCTGTAGGTAAATCCATTGCAATAAGTGCTTCTATCAGGAATAGTGTAGAGTAGGTGCAAGACTTCTATTTTTTGCAGGTAGGCATAGTCCTGAAATATCAGCTTTGTTGTGAAATACGACGAACAAAAGTAGAAAGATCACAAGAAACACAGAAAAACACACACAGATTTTACGTGGTTCGGAGATGGATCTCCTACGTCCACGGCCATTGCAGAGAGTTTTTCACTATGTTGATGTTCAAAATCACCAAAGTACATAACCTCTCCAAAGATAACATATATATGATGGAGCTAGGGCAATCGCCCACAAAATAATGAAATTACATATATACCCCTAGAAAATTTTTCTAGTAGGATCGGCGCCAGTAGGGATTGGATGATCAGTCTCCATCTGCTATCTCCAACAAGCTTCTTATTATGTGCACTTAATAATGAGAAACGATAATATGTCGTAGTTGAATGTAAAACTCATTAGGGTTGTTATAACATGTCCCAAAAGTTTGAAATAACAAAGATCTAATTCAAGATCATTATCCTCAATCATGCCTTGTATTGTAGGCTATTTTAGAATGTTTGCTGCTGATGAATGACTGTTGATATGGACATGTAGCAATGCAATTTTGAAAGGAATCCTGATTGTTACAATCTTTCAATGAGCAGGTTCTTGAAGACATCATATTTTAGTGTTATCTCTCACGGATAAGAGATGCATTTCTTGATTCCTTTCATTCTGATATAAATTATCTGCCTTAGGGAACCATCTATTCCAAAGAAAAAAAATGCCTTCCATTTATTTTTTTACTCTGTATCTTAAACTGTGGAATACTTTTGCTCATGAAACTGAATGCAAACTCTTTTATCAGCCTATAGCCCAAAACAAACGGTACATCGTGAAGAACGGATCAGCTCAGATGGTAATTTTATTTTTTCATTGATATATGCCCTGTGTAAATCAACTCTTTCTTGCTCTCTCACCCTTGTACATAATACAACCTTAATGATGTTTAATATTTTACACCAGATTCCACTTAACCCGTTTGCTTTGTTCACGAGTGACATACTCTCGACAAAGTCAAAGGTCTGTTCTAACATTTTCTTTTATTCTTCAGTTGCATATTACCTTCATGGATGATTTTTATGTAAATTATATTAGTTACATGGTAGCAAACATGGATACCAGTAAAGTTAGCATTCCAGTAAGAAATGATTAGTTACCTTATATGATAAGAAAGCAATTGTAGTTCTGGTGTTGCTTTCTTTTTTTTTTTTTGAGGAGATGGTTCACTGAAATTTTAATCGAGGGCTGTTGTATCTCGTAGTCATTTTGAGACTGAGTGCAATTATATATCTAAAGCATCTTCCATGTTTTACATTCCTGAATTCATCTGTTACTTTACTCTTATATTTTATAAATACTTTGTTTTATTTCTTATTATCCAAATGCCATTTTCATAACATAAGTTCAATGCTCACAGTTAAGGATATTTCTGGAACCACTTTTGTGGAGGCATTCTGACAGAAATTCCTCAAAAGTTTCTGACGAAAATTTATCGGAAAGGTGATTATTTGCTACTTTCATGTACATTATCTTGTTCTCTTGTATGTGTTGACAGTTACTGGCGTGCCACATAATTAGGTTCTAAATATTTATGTTCCGGAATCAAATATTAAACTATTTTTTCTAAATATTTATGTTTAGGAATCAAATATTACATTATTTTATTTCATTTATTTAAAATTCGCACTTACATATCTTGACTCAAATCAATAATAGAAGAGACATGTTTCTGGATGACTACCAACTTGCTAGTCATCCTTCTTTTCCCTCAAAAAAATAATAGAAGAGACATGTAGTTATGACACTACATCTTAATTTGTATTGTGAAAATGGTTGTCATATACTCATATTTTCTTTTCTTTGACAGTGTCGGACAATTCTTCCGACGGCACTTTGGAGAAGAGGTATAATCTAGCTTTTTAATATCTATTGATTTTTTTAGAATTCTTAAAGTTTAGTTCTGGCTTCCGTTTTTTTTTTCTTTTGCTTCTCTGCTCCATTAACTATCTGAAACACATGACACATGACATGTACATACAAGCGTAGTACAGTTCTTTTGCCTTCTTTCTTGCAATGTGTTTTACATAAAAGTTCAGTGCAGGTTGTTGATTTTCTGATAGATCCCTTTGTGGCTGGTACAAGTGCAGGAGATCCAGAATCACTTTCTGTCAGTAATACTTCTTTCTTTTCAAAGGAACTTATTCAACAAATTTTTATGCCTTGTTCTTGGAAAATGTTACTCTCTCAAATCACAACATAGTTGATAGAGTAGATTGTCTCTAGACCAATCCTACATAGCAAAATATTTGTGAGCACTATGTGCAGTAAAATGTTTGTGGGCACTCCCTGCTGAAACATTTAGTGATTTCTTGTAGAAGTTATTGAATATCATATTCAGCATTTGCGATCTTGATTTCTTGTAAAATTTCCATATTTTTCATTTGGTGATCAGTTATTTAACACATTGCAGATGTGCCACACATTTCCAGACTTGTGGAATCTAGAGAAGAAGTAAGTAGACAACCTGTTCAATTTTGTTTAGTGTTAAGATATCAAATATTGGATTCTCCAGGATCACTTTTGTTTTGGGAAAAATGTCTTTTCAGCATTATGGATGTGCTGCTGCTATTATCAGTGTCCTTTATGCCTACCTTTTTTTTTCCTTTTTTAAGGATTTTGTACAACTCCGCCTATGTTTATAGCCGGTCCCAAGCCCGGATAAAGGAGGAGGGTTGTGTTAGGCCTCGACAGTCAACGTAAAACCTCGTCGAATCTCATGAACATGGATCAACGAGCGCAATGGCGTCGTATGATCCATGTAGCCGACCCCACCTAGTGGGATAAGGCTTTGTTATTGTTGTTGTTAAGGATTTTGTACCTGAAGGCGATTTCTTGTTTGATACATTTGCCTTGTAACAAGTTTCCAGCTTAGATAATGCATTCTTGTTGAATATACCTAAAAAAGAAAAGATTCTTGTTGAATTGCTTATTCGTCCATTTTTTTCCGAAAGCATTACATACATACATATATATATATATATATATGTATATATATAGATATATGCTGCTTATGGTAACTCATTATTCTTTATGTTCCCTTAATGCTATCAGATATGGTTCAGTTCTTGTTGGTGCCATCCGTTCCAAACTTAGTAAAGGTAAAGATAAAGGACAGAGAGAAAGTATTCCAGAAAAGAAAAGAAATGTTCGTGGTTCATTTTCATTTTACGGTGGAATGCAGGTACTATCATGGCTTCCGTGTACCATTTCTTACTTTTTTCCCTTGTATCTATCTCCCAAATAAAGCAAGCAACTTATTCAAGCGCCTAGGTTAACTGAATGACCAGTCTACAATTTCCATATATTATAGTACTTTTTTGAGAGAGTTAAAGGATGACTGCCAGAGTGATAGACATCCACCTCTATTGGTATTGAAGGAAAATGTGTTACAGTACTTTTTTTTAGAGAAAATATCTGACAGTACATAACGGGGCTGTAATATGTTACATTCAAATGCTATTCCAGTAATATCCTATAATATCATTTGGTGTTTTTCTATTCATGTCTACATTATGATGTTTATGGTATGGACTCACTTTAAAAGATAGTAAAATATCACTTGGGGATTTGATGCCTATGACAATCCCAGTTGTCTTATGTTGCTTGGATTGGGTAATTTTTTTGGAAGCTGAAAAATTCGAAGCCATTATCTCAACTATGATAGGGAAAGTAAAGAATTTGAATTCACTACCCCTTGGTCTTTATTCTCCTTGTACTTGTTTGTCATGTTCAAATACACTTTTATATGATCATTGAGATATCATTATATTATTCAATGCCTATCAAATTCAGTGATGTTAATTATAAAAGAAATAGAAGTTTTTCGTCTTAGTTCAAAGATGTACTATTTTCTTATTTGTTTAGGTTTACCTAAGTAAGAAAGTATACGAGGCATCCATCATACAAAGAGTTATTCTCGAACTGATTGTCCTATGTCAATTGTAGCTGATAGTCCTATGTTACCCCAAAGATATGTGAAAAGAATGGCATCAACAATCTGCATTCAAACAGTTTTGATCCAATATATTATTAGATTTCTCTCTCTTGTTCACAAGTATCTAGGTTGGAGCACTAGACATTGTCAGTTTGCACTTTCCATCCCATGAATCGCTCTAGGACTCATGATATTGAAACACACATCATAATTTTAACATATCTGATGGTTATGTAATCTGCTCCAACTAATGAAATTTGTCACTTGTGCAGACGCTGACCGACAAGTTATCTGAGGAGATCGGTGTTGATAATGTGAAACTGAATTCAGAGGTGTTGTCATTATGCTGTGGCTATAATGGAAGCTCTCCCAACAGTCCTTGGTCAATTTCTTATGCAAGAAAAGATGCTAGCAGTAAGGAGTTTAAAGAAGATCAAGCCTTTGATGCAGTGATAATGACAGTAAGATAACTGCAGGTTTTGAATGATCTTAGTACACCCAATTACCAATGAGATTCACCAATTATGTTCATGTCCACCTGATTTAAGTAAATCAATATCTGCTATTCACCAATTATTTTCCTGTCCACCTGATTTAAGTAAATCAATATCTGATTTCTCTTTTAGTAAAAAGTATCTGCCTTCTTTGTTATAACATGATTCAGCAAATCTCAGTTTAAGGTAGTAGTTAGAACTAAGCCTGCAAGTTATCACATTTCATTCTCTAATTTGCATTAAGTCGAAGGATGATGCAAATATTTAATAATATATATATGTGGACCAACTGTTAAATCAAAATTTGAAGATGGATCTAATAGATAGATCTCCTTTGTTTTCATGATGTCATCAAAACATCACGTAAAGAGCTTCAAAATTCAGCTTTGGATATTTGATCTACCATCTGGTTCATATGTGACCGTCCACATATTCCTTTGATCGATTTGCATTCTCTAAAATAGTCGCATCGTTAGGTGCGGTTACTTCAGTAACTAGGATAAACAATTCTGAGACTTAATTTCTTGTTCTTATTTCAGGCTCCACTAGCCAATGTCGAGAAGATGAAATTCATAAGAGGAGGAGATCCATTTTATCTCAACTTTCTACCAAAAGTAGGTTTCTGTTTAATGTTTTTTCATGTTTCTCTTTTTTTTCTCGCAGATGTTTAGTACTGCTATGACCAGTTGCATCCTGATTTAAATAGTAAATAGCAAAAAAAAAGGTAGAGTTTGGTTTTTTATTTCTATTTGAATAAATGAAAAATAAGCAAGCAAATGACTAAATGAATCAACAGGAGAAAATGAGTAAGCCAGGTGGAGGTCATTGGATGTGGTTTATGCACACATAGTATGTGTATTATGCCACATATTAAACTCATCTAACTGACATGCCGTGCATAGTATGTGCTGCATGTGGCATACTCAGTGGCTCCATATAAAGAAAGGTTACATTAAAAGAGGGAAACTCAGAGAGCATTAACCATTGTCAATAAGTTGAATGGATTGAAGGCTGTTCGCATCTCTACATGCATCAGATTATGTGCATTGCTTGACTTGGTTTCAGTTGAATCTTAGAATATCTGTTATCCACTCAAGGACTTTAGAAAGGAGTTCTCATTCTAAGGTTAGAGATATCAGAAGTTCTTCTATAGAAGATATCATAATTCAAATAGAGATTAAATGTTAAGATGATGAATATGCATGAAAGGAGTAGGAGGTAAACAAATTTGAGACCAGTAAGCATAGGTATTTTTGCATCTCATCTTCTATAGGTTGATGTGTTTGCAGAATTTCTCACTTAAAAAATATTTGCATTCCACACTTAATGTTAAAACTAAATTCAGTCAGCCACCTTTCATCATTTTTATATTACTGTTGGATTCTCTTTTCCAAGTCATGAATTTGCATTCAAATATGCTTTGATCATAAAATCATGTATTGGAATTTGATTGAATAAAAGTTTAATTCCTTTTCATGACAAAACACTAGTCATGTGCCAACAACTATTGGTTGAACTGGAAATACCTACCCGTAAAAGGGAAACATCCAAAAATTGTCTCTCCATGAATGTATCTTAAATTGTATATATGTACCATGAAAGTTTAATTAAAAAAGTGAAAGAAATTTGTTTCCAGTTTAAATTGAATTTAGAAGATTAGGAAGAAGGAGACACTTGTGGAGTATTACTATTTGTAAGGAAAGACCCAATATTAGTTTTTTAGGGGAATATTGATAGAAAATAGATAACAGGGGTGGGAATGATTTCCTGGTTAGTACTAGGGGCATGATAGGGTTCTTTAGCAGATACGACAGAAGTTATGTGGTAGGATGCAAACAAATCTAAAAAATAGGAAGAAAAAAAGGTGAATCAATCCTTTATTAACAATTCATTGAAGATTCATCTTTCTAAACATACAAAATTGAAGGGTATCTATAATTGTTGGTTGTGAATGATGCATGATATTTTCATCATACCATAAGCTTACCTGGCATCTTACTCTTCTGAGATCTTTACATTTTGTGAATTCTTTTCCTTTTGGTAATTTCTGACGTTCATATGTTTCAGGTAAATTATTTACCATTATCTGTCCTCATAACTTCATTTAGAAAGAATGAGGTAAGAAGACCTCTGGAAGGTTTTGGGGTTTTAGTCCCTTCCAAGGAGCAGCAAAATGGTTTTAAAACCCTTGGTATGTGCTTGAAGATTTTAGTTCATAATAATTTACATTATAAATAATCTTGCATAATTTCTTAGCAGTCCAAGTTTACAGTAACTAACATTTTTTTTCTGGTGATCACAAGTCGTGTGCATTTAATTTAAATGATTTTATAATTATTTTAGTTTCGATCTAATCTTCTTGTTCGTAGGTACACTATTTTCTTCTATGATGTTTCCAGATCGAGCACCTGATGATCAGTACCTCTACACTACGTTTGTTGGAGGTAGTCGGAACAAGGATCTAGCAGGAGCCTCATCGTATGGTTTCCTTTGCTTTGGTTCCATAACGTGAATATGTGTCATCCTGTGTTATTGTGCTAGGACACATCTATTTTTTACTGTTTTAAGCAGACTTTCTTATAAAAAGTGTTCATGGATTATCTCCAGGGATGAGTTAAAGAAAATTGTGACCTCTGAACTGAAGACGCTCTTGGGAGTAGAGGGCCAACCAAGATTTGTCAAGTACGAAACTCAACTTGAACGCACCATGACAGTTCTTGTTGTTAAAGCCACTCTTACCATTTTTTTGCGATGCCCATGTTAGATATTTTGGAATTGATGATTTATCTAGTTCGATCTTCTGTGTGATGTTTGAGTATTTAAACAATGTATCTTTGAGAACTTATGAGGAATTTCTTTCTCATAAAATTGTAGGCATATCCACTGGAAAAATGCTTTTCCCTTGTATGGTCAAGAATATAATATGGTACTGGAAGCTATAGATAAGATGGAGAAAGAGCTCCCTGGTTTCTTCTATGCAGGTAAATAAATACAGTTAAACATATTGTTTTCTCTTTAATACATCAAATAAATAATTTATCAGCTTTCAAAAGTTTGCATAGAGCATGCCCATTTTTGCAAAGTTGTTCTGTTCTGTTTCACCAAAGCTGCTTGCCAAAGAAAAAATGGTTTTTCCATTCCAGGTAACAACCGAGATGGATTAGCTGTTGGAAAAGCAATCGTATCCGGCTTGAAAGCAGCTGATTTTGTCATTTCTTATCTCAATTGTTGTGTTAAGCAAGATGACTGATCTATATGGAAAACGAGACATGCCAATTCAATAGTTCTTTCTTTTTTCCCTCTTTTTGGGTCTGTTCTGTGACAATGTGGATCCGAGGTATGGGAGACGGCACGAAATGTTTTTAGCCATCCCATAAAGTGCCCAATAATATAACTAAATTGGTTGGCACAAATGGTTAGCGGGTCTGTGTCCTGGGTTGAGAGATCGGGAGCTAGTAGCCTCGAGTTCGAGCTCCAGAGTCTCCAATTTGGCCATGATTTACTTTCGTCGCGCCCGACCGAACATTGAATTAGTCGGGTGCTAGTAACCCTGTACACTAGTAGGGTTCTACTCATAGACCAAAAAAAAAGTGCCCAATAATATAGAACATGCCCGTTGGAATGTATTTTTATCTAAATATATGCCTCTTGAAAAATTAGATACTGTTCCTTTTACTAGTTTCCAATTGAAATTTGAGGTTGAAAGAACCGGTTTTCTTTTATTCTTCGTCATCGTTGTTTTTATTTTTGCTATTTGTTCAAGTTTCATATCATCCCATGTGTTTATGTAACTGTATGCTGAATTTTAAGATATGAGTCGCCCAGCTCTAAAATATCATCCATTTATTTTTCATATGTAATGCTTCAAATTGACCCATAATCATTATGATATATTTTAAATGTAAACCTTTTAGGTATGGTATTCCGATTATCTCTTCTTAGTTATATTCTTTCTCAAACTTTGTTAAATTAAAAAAAAAATCAACTATTTGTGCTAACCTATATCAGTCTTTTTGTTTCATCCCATAACTTAATTAATGTCATCCATTTTCCATTTGTTTATTGTTTTATCAATATTATATTATATATTCCCCCCAATTAGGTATCAAGATTGCATATTAATCTTGAATCTGTATATAAAAGATAAATCTACTTTTTTGTGATATGACGGTTGCATAAGAATAAGATACATCTTTACATGCACCTCAGTTATCATTTTTTTTTAGGGTGCAGTCCTTAAATTGATCATAATATGCATACATATTTAGCTTTAATAAGTTTGAGCCGTGAGATGATCATACATGAACTGCTCATACTTTAACCTTTTTTTTTTTTCAAAAGATTAAAACGACGGTGTTGAGTAAAAGAGAAAAGAAATAGGAAGGATAAAGTTAGGGGTGGAACTTGGAAGTCATACGAGACGAGTGATTTTTGAAAAAAAAAGGTTCTTTTTTAATTTAAGAAAACTTTATCAATTTTTTTGGGTAACTTTTCGGACTTCCATATTTTTGTCAACTATATTTATGATATTACTAAAAAAAATTAGTTCTATTTTTTCTCATCGAACTATCGCGAAATTTCAGACATATTCCTAAACTGTAAAACCGGGTAGAAGCATGTCTGAATTTTCTTTTTGAACAATTTCATCCAACAAACTGATAGTAAATTCATTAAAATTGTTTTAAGTTATTACATTATTATTTTATCCTCTAAACTAAAAAAATACTATCGCAACTCTTTCTCTCTCCTCTCTCTTGCTCTGGTGCAAGTGATCCTTCCGTGCGTGCAAGCAAGTTGTCGCGCGTTGGAGAGAGAGAGGAGATAGAGAAGACGAGGAGATAAAGAGAGGAGTATTTTTTAACGAGAGGTTAAATAATAATTTAATAAATTAAAATAATGTGTAAAAATAAAAAAACTAGATTGTCGGATGAAACAATCGAAAAAAAATTATACCTACTTTTGTCTGGTTTTATAATTTAAGGGTCGATCTAAAATTTCGCAATATTTCGAGGGGATAAATGAAAAGAGCCCAAAATTTTATTATATAAATGAACATCAACTACAAATTATATAGGAAACAATGAAGGTGCCACTAAATTAGGTAACACCATAATTTTATATTAAATCTTTGCACATCGATTCAGAAGAAGAGAATGAGGGCCTCGAGAGGACTAACGACTCCTTATTGGAGAAAATGGAGCATAAAGAACAGATTAGTTTCAATGACATATCTAATTAGACTTACGGTATTTCCGAACTTGGATGACAAGTCTAAAGGTTATCTTATTGATGATATCGATATTGACGTGTCTTCGTTCTTAATGTGCGTGTATTTCGGAACCATAGGCTCCTATGCTGGGAGCATTTCGGGGTATAGGTCTAACCATCACAACTCTCAAAAGAAGGGGCTCTTTTCTTATCTTAAGATATTTCTTTCTTCTTAGAGGGTGTTTGGTAAGCGCTTCGCTTTAGTCAAGCTTCGGCCCAGATCTACTGCGAGAATGCTTTGGAAGATCCAACTAGACCATAATTCTTCTAAACCATTACATTACGGGGGAGTCCATTGTCGTCATGATCGATCCATGTCCTACCATAGTGCCCGGAGAACCGGACTTGCTTAGCAACCCAAACGAGAAAACAGAAAGGCTAATTTCGATTTGCAACAATAGAGAGCAGGTTAATAAGCCAAATAAAAATTATAGAAACAAAAAAGGAATCTTATGCATTTGAAAAAAAAACTAGGTAGCCGTCCTTATTGTTAGATCGAGCACCTGCACTTCTCTTTTAAAAAATCGTTATAAGTTATTAGATCTACTTAACCTCTATTAAATTCATATTATAGATATTAATATAATTATATGTGACATATGATTTTATTAATATTTAGTCACAAACTTTTTACATTAATTGAGTAATTTTATATATATTAAAAATGTTCAAAACATAATAATATATATATACTTAATTATGCGATTTCTTTAATTGAAATGCCATCTAATTTTTTATTTTAATTTACATAAAAATGAATTTACTCAGTGACGGATCCAAGTTATAGTTCGGGAGTTTTTAATTATATATGATATGGTATAAATATTTTTTTGTATATAAACACTACAGCTTTTACCTTTTTTGGGTCCCTTCCAACTTTTTTAAAATTTTAAAGTATATATATACATACATGCAGATTTATGAAAACTAATCTATGCATAGTAATAAATTTGATTCCCTTGATGGATAATAAATCAAATTAATTACTTAATTATATATTTCCTTCTATTTTTTAAAGTTAATTATTTAATATATATATATATATATATATATATATATATATATATGCATAAAATTGACTAAACATGGTAGGTTTGAATTTATAATTATAATTTAACATAAAACTTAATACATAGTTAATGAAAATAGCAGAAAAAAATTTAAGATGATAGTTGTAAGAAGAAAATTTTAGTTATTATTTAGGTCATTCTTAACATGATATAATTTTCTATTATTTATAGATTCATTTTTTATAGTGAATTAAATTTGTTTATTTTTTTAAAAAGATAAATTTATACATATTGATTTGATATTAGTTTATATATTTAAATATATAAAATAACAATTCAATTTAAATATATTTTAATAATTTCCGCATTGTTTTTTTCTTATATTTTTTTAATTTTTATTTTAAACTTATATTAATATCCAATAATTTAATTTTAACCCTCCTAATTCTTCATTCTGGCTCGTCCCTCAATTTACTATTTTTCTCTAATTAAAATGACTCTTAAAACCCTTCTCTCTCTCCCGAATTCCCCCCATTTTCCACTTCGTCTCTCTGCTCATTCTCCTCGCTCGCGTGCCGCTTTCTTGCCACAGTTCTGCTCCCATGGCGGCGGTCGTCCTCCCGATCCTCGAATCCGAGGAGAGGATCGTGGAGACAGTGGAGAAGAACCCCGTCGTCGTCGTCATCGGCGAGACCGGCTCCGGCAAGAGCACGCAGCTCTCCCAGATCCTGCACCGCCGGGGCTACACCCGCTCTGGCATCGTCGCCGTCACCCAGCCCCGCCGCGTCGCCGCCGTCTCCGTCGCCAGGTTAATAAAACTCCAGGGAAAGTTCCAAGCATAAATATTCTACAGCTAGTAATTGGGCTTGCTTTTGATTTCTGCAGAAGGGTTGCGTTTGAGCTCGGTGTCCGACTTGGCGAAGAAGTTGGATATGCAATCCGATTCGAAGATAGAACTTCTGATAAAACTTGCATTAAGTAGGAAACATAGTTTCCATTCTCCTGAAACTTTTTTTTAGTCTCGCTTATCTTTCCATTTTCTTCATTCTTTCTCTTTTTTATTATGATGGTAGGTATCTTACTGATGGTTGTCTTCTGAGAGAAAGCCTATCAAACCCGGAGTTAAATCAGTACTCTGTCATTATCTTGGATGAAGCTCATGAGCGCAGTTTAAATACGTAATTTTGCGCCCTTTGCATCTCCTTTTTTTCTGCGTTGTTATGTTTTTGCTTTGGTAGAAATTACAGCTAAGCATATAATGTTTACGAAACTGGAGTATCTTTCTGCACTAATAGTTTGGATACAAGTATATGGTTGTCTGGCTTTGAGCCTTCTCTTGAATTCCCATGAAGTTGCAATGGAAAATAAATTATTATTTCTGCTGTCAAGATGTTCTAGATGGAGTTCTGACGTTATAATTAATCTTCTCATTACTCAAGTTGTGCTTTTGTTTTACTTATATTATCTTGTGATTTTTCTATTTATTTCTTTTCATATCATCGACATTGAAGAGTGAAAAAGAATCAATCTATCATATGCTTCTTTGGAACTTCTTTCTTTTTGTTGTTTATGCTGTCACTAGTGTAAACTCTTATGTGCTTCCTTACATACTTGCGAACACCCTACCTCTTGTTATTTGTTCAGTGTTATGAAATTCATTATGTAATGTTAACATACTCTGCACTTCAACTCGAACATATCAAACAGACTCAAAGATAGAATTTAATTCTGGCCAATTCGTGGTAACACCGGTGGTCATGAGTGGAGAGTACATCTTGGGGAAGGTGATGGCTGTGGAGGGGGTGGCCTTGGTGAAGGTGATGGTGGATTGGACGAGCTTGGTAAAGAAGTATGATGGTCAGGTGTGATGGGTGGAGATGGTAGAGAGATGGGCATCCATGGTGTTTGAGAAGAGGGAGGTGATATAAGGAGAGTAGGGGTGGCAAGTGAGTAGGGAAATATTGTCTCGTCGAAGACAGCATGATGAGCAATGAAGTAACGTCCGGTAGGACGATGGTAACACCTGTAGCCACTAACATTTGCTGGGTAGCCAAGAAAAATACAAGGTAAGGATCATGCTTCAAATATATGTTGATTAAAGGGCCTTGTATGAGGAAAAATGGAGCGGCCAAAGGTTTTAAGAAATTTGTAATATGGAAGACGATTGTGTAGAAGCTAGTATGGCGATTTATTGTCTATGGCACGGCAGGGCATACAATTGATGAGATATATGCCCGTTTCAATGGCAAAATGTCAAAATTTTAGGTTAGGAGGCATGGAGAAGTGTGAGTTGTTTTAACGACATGGCAAATTTTTCTTTCTACTGTTCCATTTTGTTCGTGCGTGTGAGCTAGTCGCTGAATGCTGCCATGCGATTTTAAGTGATGAGATAAAGAATGAAATCTCCTCCATGATCTGTTTGTAATGCAATTAATTTAGTGGCAAACTGGTGCTCGATCATTTTATGAAAAGCTGGAAACAAAAGAGTGTCATCAGATTTATTTGTAATAGGAAAAAGCCATGTGTATCTACCAAAGTCATCAACAAATATGACAAAATAGTGGTGGCCATCAAGAGAAGCTTGAGGTGCCAGTCCCCAGACGTCAGCAAACATGAGCTAAAGCGACGCGGTGCTATGGTTTGGTGAAGCAGGCAGGTGAAGACGGGTGGATTTTCCCTGAGCACAGGCTGCACATCATGCTGAAACAGAGGGTCGAGGCATAAGGTTATGTTGACGAAAGAGCTAATGGAGACTCTTTTGTGAGGGTGGCCGAGGCGAGCATGCCACATATTGGAGGCGACAATGACATTATTAACTTGAGAAGTCACTGTCATAGGAAGATAGACCATCTTTAGTGCGGCCTTGAGGGAGCAACTGACTGGTTCGACGATCATTCACAAGAAAATAGTTTGGATGGAATTCAAAGTAGCAATCATTGTCAGTTGAAAACTTGCGCACATATAGTAAAGGCTTAGAAATAAGTGGAACATGAAGAATGTTAGAGACATGAAGAGGTCGAATGGAATGAGAAATAATTGAAGAGCCAATATGGTGAATCAGAAGGTGCTTACCATCAGCAACTTGGACTTGGTCTGTACTGCGGTACACAGAAGAAGCATCTAGTGCTTGAACGTCCGGCGTTGTGTGGTGAGTGGCACCTGTATCTGGGAACCAGTCAATGTATGCACCAAGGAGAGAAGGTGTGGTGGATGGAGAAGAAGCAGGTTGATGTGCCATAGTATAAGCCTGGGTAGGACAAGCCTGAGGATTATGCGCCAGAGGATGACGGTAATAGCACTGAAAAGGTGAGTGACCAGGAATGCCACATACTGAGCAGGGGTCACGCCGAGAGGTGGTGTTGTTGCTCCGGCCTCATCCACGACCACGCATGTTGTTTTGGCATCCACGATGTTGTGTTGGTTGTTGTGCTCCAGGTGGTCTGGCGTAGGTAGAGAGATTGTCGGTTGCAGATGTGAAAGCATGTTGTTGCTGATTCTGTAGACGAATTTCGTGGCTCATCAATGCACTTTGCAATTCTGGAAACGTCACAAGAGACAGACGAGAAGAGGGCGATGCAACAATGGTGTTGAACTCGCTATTGAGGTTATTAAATACGATTGCATTGAATCTTGAAGGAGAGAGACCATGCCATCGGCCGCCAATTCATCTGCAAAATATTTTATTTATCAGTGGAATTCAGAGACAGAGAGGTTGCCTTGCTTTTTGTTCTGAAGCTGCATCTTCAACTGAAGGATTCTTGTCTCGGATGGAGATCCATAGGCTTGCTTGGGAGCAAGCCAAACGTCACAAGATGTACGAAGGCCGACAACAATGGGGAGGACTTCTTCAGATAGAGAAGCTAGAAGCCAACTCAACAGGAGTTGGTCGCGCTTCCTCCATTCAGCATGAGTGAGGTGATGTAAGTTGGGAAGAAGGTGTAACAGAGACATGGTGTAATTGACTTGGCTGAGGAGGAGCAGGAATTGTGCCGTAGATGAAGCCTTTGAGCTCGGAGCTGTTTATGAGAGGTAATAGTTGAGTTACCCAGAGGAGGTAATTGGTTGATGTGAGCTTAAGGGATAAAAAATGGTGGGAATTTTTATTTCAGGGCAGCGGAAGATGAGGAGGGGTGAAAGTTAGAATTGATTTGCTAGAGGAATGTGGGGAAGGATTTGAGGCAGTTGGTGATGTCATTTGTCCAGGAGATGTGCTTTTGATACCAAAAACAGACTCAAAGATAGAATTCTCAACACACATGACATTTCATTAAGTATAGATACTTATATAGTATACATGTACATGATTCTGTAGTACAGAGAGTATGGGATGACATGTTGTTATCATGCAGTTAGTTAAAGCGTAACACTCGATAGACTCAGAGATGGCATGCTGTTATCATGCTGAGTTGTTGTAGATTTCTTGTTATCATGCTGTTATCATGTTGAGTAGTTATAGACTTTGTCTAATAATATCTGTCTCGGCTCTCTCAGTTGTATCTATATGTATATGTATTTGAATAATATAATATATACATGAGTTTTCACTTCATTTATTTATGATTCTGTGTTCATTTATCAGGGACATATTATTGGGCTTGATGAAACGCTTGATCAAGGCACGTTCGTCAAGCTTAAAAGTTCTTATCACTTCGGCAACACTTGATGGAGTCAAAGTATCTAAATTTTTCTTGGGTTGTCCTATCCTAAATGTTCCTGGGACATTGTTTCCTGTGGAAAAACTGTACAGCACTGAGCGCCCCACAAACTTTATTGAATCTTCTCTTCGAACTGCTCTGGGTAGGAATATTGAACTCACTTTATCGATTCAAGAACACATTATTGAAACTCTAGGTTTACTAAGAATTTGGGTTTAACTGTTTTTTGATAGTTTTGTTCACTTTCAGGGTTCTTTTAGATTAATCAATTCTCTTGAAATTTTCTAAGGAAATAAGACCTTTAATATTATACTAATAAGGCAGAGGCTGAATTTTGTGATGTTTCTTTTGTCATATTTCCTCTTCACTTTTATTATCCCCCATAATAACTACGATCTTGTCACATCCTTTTGCATATATTTTTTTTCCTGTTAGCCGATACAATTTATTGTAAGCTTAGAGTAGGCTAGTAGCTACTACATGCTTATCTGTTTCTCCACAAATGTTTCATGACTATAGAAAGTATCCTTGTTATCTTTGTAAATAGGAAACAACAAACTATCTATCATGTAACTGTATATCTTTGTCATTATATGCATGACTATGTTGCCTGGAGCTCCTTCAGGCCGAAATCAAAGGTTTCAATAAACAAATAGTTTTATCCAACTGTTAGTTCACATGCTGTTGCAATATGCCTTCCATGGTATTATTCCCATTGCTACATGTGCTGCTTATTTGAATTTTGCTCATGTTTTTTGTTGACATAGGGTTCTTGTACATGCATCTTATATTGTCGTAAGATTATTGTTTGTTTATCTTGTAGGTTTTTCTATTATATCAACCATCCATATTATTTGAACAGATATTCACATGCGTGAACCACCTGGGGATGTTCTAATTTTCATGACCGGACAGGTCCGTCATTTTACAAGTTGGATTTTGTACCAGCACACATATATGTTTCTTTCGTGCTGTGAAATTGATTAACCCAGATCAGCAAGATATTGCAGTCTACAATAATTTTCTGTTTCTTTGATTTTTTTTTACTGGTTGTACAAGATATGTGATGAGGCAATTCAAGTTTCAGGATGACATTGAAAAAATGGTATCCAAGTTAGAGGAGAGGATACAGAATCTTGAAGAAGGTTCTTGCATGGATGCAATAGTCCTTCCACTTCATGGCTCTTTACCACCTGAAATGCAGGTAATGCTTTTTCTTTAGTTTGATAGTAATGAATATCACTATTCCCAATGAGGTATGAAAAGATTGAACTCTATGATATGTTGATAGTAATGAATAGTGCCACAAATAAAATTATTGCACTTTCTCTTTCTGTTCCTTCAGTTTATTAAATGATATAATAATATGCATTGCTGTTTCATACTCTATTTGTGACACTAATGCTGTATATACCTATTGTATTTTTGTTCTTGAGCGTGCCAATTTAATGTTACTAGAGATAGTAATTATTTAATTTCATATTGTTGTTGTATCTTATGTTTGTTTTCCTCGAAATAGGTCCGTGTATTCTCTCCGGCACCACCAAATTGTAGGCGTTTTATTGTTGCAACAAATATAGCTGAAACTTCTTTAACTGTTGATGGTGTTGTGTAAGTAAACTATGCAATGACCTCCTTCCAGTTCATTTTACTTTCTTCTTTCTTAGGTTGTTATCTTTCTTTTGATTGTTGAGAGAATTGGCTAATGATCCTCTATTTCCTTTCATGGCTTCGTTTTATGCATAAATATCTGTCCAAATTACTGCCCATTAACTTAAGATGAACCTACATTACATTAATTTTGTTGTAAATGTAAGAGTGAGAGGAGGAGAGAGAGTAAGAGAGGGGGTGTTTTTTTAACAGGAGGGTAAAATAGTAACTTAATAAATCAAAACTATATGAAAAAATAGAAAACCAGACTGGTGGATGAAACTGGTCAATCGAGAAAAGTTTAGACCTACTTCTACCCGATTTTATAATTTAGGAATAGATCTAAAATTTTGCAATAATTCGAGAGTGGAGAAAGAGAGAGACGACCCACCCTCTCTCTCCCTTGCTTTTGATTAAATTATGCATATTTTTTTAGTAAACATATTATGTATATGCATTATATCAATTTGTTTATGGAAGGAAATTATACACAATTCGAAAGTTGATATGGTCTTCATCCTTTCCTTCATAAAAAAACTGTTTATATGGTTTTTCATGAGTATATTTGTGTGTGTGTGTGATGAACTCCTTTTCTGTTGCTCTATGGGTATCGGAATTAATGCAAGACTTAAATATCAGTAGTAATCAAGTTGATTTGTTCTATTATAATACAATAGTTTGGAGTTTTTTATCCTGCTTGAGATTATCTTTTAAATATGAGTTTTTCCTTAATACTCTAGATTTGTCATTGATTCTGGGTATGTGAAGCAACGGCAATACAATCCATCAACAGGAATGTATTCTCTTGATGTCGTACAAATTAGCAGGTCTGTTATGCATAAACTCGATTTATTTTCGTCCATGCTTTTGAATTACCGTTGTGATGTTTCATCAACTTTGCATCTTATTGATTCTATTCTTTTTGCACTTGTATGCTATTCTTATGTGTTGGCAGTTTGAAGATAACATTTGTCGAATAATGTGTCATTGAACTTCTGCTTCTCTTCAATAACTTCTCTCATATGTTGTCTAATTGATTTTTTGTGTTCAACTGCCAATATCTGACATTAGTTGCCCTTCTTAGAGAGTGGGGATGGGGTCAGCACCTCGTTTGTTCCTCTTTTGTTCTTTTTTTGGGAGAGCCTTTTGGCATTGCTCTCCGTTACATATTTGTACATGCTCCATCTTTTGCATTAATACATGCGGGTGACTACCAAATTGTATAGTCGCCCACTTCCTTCAAAAAAAAAATCTGACATTAGTTCCTTGGTCCAGAATAAGATCTTAGCATGTTGACACATCTGGGTAATACCTTAAAAATATTTTGTTATTGTTGACATCAAAATAAGTGCAAGTTTGCAAAACCTGATTTTATGCTTGAAAGATCCAGTCATAATGATTTTAAGGTGTGGGTGACTATTCTTATGTTTTATTTAGCTATTTTAGATGTCATTTATCCATAAAAAATACTTTGCTGATATGTGCTATAAGTAAGCCCAAAAGGGATTATAAATTTTGTGCTTCCATGTGGCACTGAATTGTGGTTTGTCTGGTCCTAGAATATTGTCTTGTCCAATGTCCATCATGCACTTACACCCACTTCCACTTGATGACTCTTTTGGTATGAAGAAATTACTTCTACATGGAGTTATATCTCAATTGAAAGCTGTTGCTGCTTGTATTTAATATTATAGCTATTGGTGTTGTATCTTTCTGTTCCTTCATTGAGTGGTTGTATCTGTTGTTCTCTAACTGTTACTGATTTATCCGCATGGCTTTTGTAGAGTCCAAGCTGATCAGCGTGCTGGCCGAGCAGGAAGAACTCGTCCTGGAAAATGCTATCGGTTATATCCCTCCAGTGTTTACAATGAGGAGTTTCTTGATGCCACAATACCTGAAATCCAGCGATCATCTCTTGCTGGATGTGTTCTCTACTTGAAATCGCTAAATCTTCCTGATATAGATATCTTAAGTTTTGATTTCCTTGATCCACCATCACGTAAGAAACGTTTAGGATAAATTTTACTTCTCTATATGCATTTATATGGATCTTGTATCAGGATAACAAGTTTTTCCATATGATGTCTTTAGGTGAATCACTTGAAGATGCTTTAAGACAATTATACCTTATTGATGCAATTGATGAAATTGGACAGATAACTGACATCGGAAAAATTATGGCAGGTAAGTATTTTCTTCGTACCGGATAATTTTATATACTCATTTAGGAGGTTAGGTGTGTTCCATACTACAAGTTTCTCCTTTTTTATTCTATATTTGTCAAAGTTTAAAGGTCTAGGAAAAAATTCTTAAATATGATTTGTTGCAACATGCAAATATGTAAAATATTCTGATCCTTTTGAACTCGATTTGTAAAATTTCTGCTATATTTGCATGATGATCAAAATAGAAGTTGAGTATTGTGGTAGTAATGTATTTGGAAAGGAGTTTTATTGCTATTTGGAGTCAAATTAACTGTCATACACTCTAAATTAACTAAAAACAGGAAAAGACATTAGTTAATTAACCAGGAATGAAGTTCATCAGGAAAAGTAGTGCGTAATGAAGTTCATCACATTAGTTTAAATACCCACTAATGTAACCCTAACTAATAATTAACTAAAAGAAATTAAAAGAGATTCATATATTTCTGAAAGATGTCTATTACAAACCATCCAAGTCCTTTTATAGGGGTCCTAACATATGGATTAATCAAACTAATAATAGGAATAAGATTCCAAGTAATACTAAGAAAGGAAAAGCCAATGAAAAGGAAAACTTATTACTAAAAGGAAATCTCCTACAGATTTAATCTTCCTACTCCTAATTAGAATTATTCTTCCTTCTCCTACGCTCATAATGAATTAGAGGTTGTCCT